>JARYHS010006851.1:1851443-1873434 GCA_031002005.1 Vandiemenella viatica
TGGAGGCGGCAAGACAGAGTGACGGGTGGACTGCGCTGCACGAGGCGGCGGCGTGTGGAGGCGGCGGCGGGCCCGTCGTGGCGGGAGTGCTGCTGAAGGCCGGGGCCCAGGCGGAGTGCAGAGACACAGGGGGCAGGACGCCGCTACAGCTGGCGGCGGCGGCGGGACACGCGGCCACAGCGCAGCTACTGTGCTCGGCGGGGGCGGACACCACTGCGGGGGACGAGAGGCCGCTGCTGCTGGCGGCGGACACGGGCAGGGAACGCACAGTCAGGGCACTGCTGGGGGCAGGCAGTGGGGGCGGCAGCGACCAGCGGGGGCGGACTGCGCTGCTGTGGGCGGCGAGAGTTGGCTGGAGTAGAGCCGTCTCCACGCTGGCGGCGGCGGGGGCGGACGTCAACGGAAGAGATGTAGGCAAATGGACGCCGCTGCACTGGGCGGCAGCGCGCGGTGACGAGGAGGCGGTGAGAGCGCTGCTGGCGGCCGGCGCGGACTCCACTGCCAGAGCCAACAGGAGGAGCACTGCGCTGCACGTGGCGGCACTGAATGGCCGTGTGGACGTGGCGCGGCTGTTGCTGGAGACCACAGACGTCAACGCGAGGGACGAGGATGGTCGGACCCCGCTGCACTGCGCAGCCCTGTGTGGCCACTCCGCCGTGGTGAGAGCGCTGCTGGAGGCCGGGGCGGACAGGACGGCAAGGGACAAGAGGGGACGGACGGCGCAAGACCTGAGCAGCGGAGAGCTGAGGCAGCTGCTCAAGTAGAAACAGCTAATCTTCCAGCACATTTAACAAATACTGCGAATTAGTTGAGTTACCAAATATGCGGTAATATTTTTAAAACTGATAGATTCATTTAAGTTTAGACAATCGACTGATCAAACATCAGGCTATTGGAAAATCTGTACTCTCTAAACAAAGATTAAATTTATTTTCTTACATCGCAAAAGTAATAAATAAACTATGCAGCAGAATTGATACTCCGTGGTCGCTTATCCATTCCGTTCCCATCACCTCAACGACGAACACATTCAAATCTCAATAATAAAACAAATCTATATACAGGGTTGTTCTGGAATTAATGCAACCAACTATTCGCTACAGCTGTGTGGTACATTGCCTCAACTATGCCGCCATTCTGATACTGTAGTTATTCTGTTTATGAAACCTTACTTCTCATATCTACTTTTTTGAGTGCACTTCAAATCCAAAATGCCACGGTGGGAGACCGATAGTTTTTTTATCTGCTTCTACTAGTATATTTACAAAGCGTTGTGGTTAGGTACAAATGCACAGTACCGGAAACGGAAAATCAGGAGCGAAGTTGCCAAACATTCTATCAAGTCCGTCTTCCTTCCTCCCATAGCCAGCAGGATGTATAATAGAAATACACATTTACGTTCTCCTAATTTAATAAGGTGTGAATGGAACAACAAGATTCACCCCCGAACTTGTATATTTTATTCTGCCCTGCCTGTAATTGAGAAACAAGTAAAGAACGTACCAGATTTCCCTCTCGTCTTTACATATGAACTAGTAATGCTTTATATCAGACAAAAACTAAATTCACCAAAATTCATTTTTCTTCTATCCAAACCGAGAATGAAAAAATTAAGAAATGTCCTCAAATACCTGTTCCTAACTTAGCGCAAGCGTCCTTCAATTTTCCCCTCTCGATCAGTCTTTCTATAAATATATTTTTCCTGCAGGCGGTATTCCTCAATGACTGACGGGGGACAATAAGTACACAGTACGCACTTCACAGTTCTAGGGCGAAGGAGATGCATAGTTAATGAGGTGCTAACGGAAGAAAGAAATCCAAATAGTTAAAAAAAAAAAAAATGTCGTAAATTTGAGCGAAATAATGGTTAGCCGTTACAGACAAATATAGTGATACCTTTAGAGCGCCCTCAATAGTCCTACAGCCTGAAGCTTTGCACTTCTTTACGTAGCGACAGCGGTGCGCTCTGTTGGCAGCTAGCGGAACTAGTACCAGAATTGACCAGCAGCCTAGCAGGCAGAGCACTCTAGCGAGCCGCCAGCTAAACTGCCAGCGGCATGGACTGTGAGAAATACGATCAAAAACCACCTCCATATACAGAACATTATCACTAAGCAGCGACAGAAAACTGATCGATGCCACATTAACAGATATTAAAATGATTATCCGGTCTAGCTGAAAATTTAAGAAAACAGAAACTACCATCACTATTTAGATGTAAAACGTGTTTTAAAAATTGACCACAGGTGCACTATGCGTTGACGTGGAGCTCATTAGAGACAGGAAAGGACTGGTGGCTAGGGACGAGAAGGAATTCTGTTATGGCCGTTCAAAGGAACCATCCCTGTAGTGTGATTTCGGGAAAATATGGAAAACCCACAACTCTATGGCGGGACAGGATTTGAACCTGTGTCCTCCCGAAAGTGAGTATTTTACTTAACATATTTAGACGAAAATGATTTTTGTGCAAGACCATTCCTTGGAGTAATGCAGCATAGTTGAGATCAAGGGCGGATCCGGGGGGGGGCAAGGGGGCTCAAGCCCCCCCCCCAAAAAAAGTATCTAGGTCCACCCCCGACACTGTAATTTTGGAGACCTTTTTTTTATTATTATTATAGCTCTTCGGATTTGAGGCCCGAGAAGGCTATAAAGACTACCCTAAGGGCCGACTCAAGCCCATCCAAAACCAAAATCCACTGAAGGCACAAGCCCTCTGAACCAAATTTTATTCAAGCCAAGCCCCCCCTCCCCCCCAAACCAAAATCCTGGATCCGCCCCTGGTTGAGATGGTATTGATATTGGAAACATAATAAAGTGATTGTACCCAGGGTGAAACGTGATCCCATGCCAAAGTGCAACACTCAGTATCCCCACACGAAGAGTGTTAAGTGATTAAAAACTGAAAGCAATCGCAGATTTAAACATTGAATACGCCAACAAAAGAATGGCGGACTTCAATCACGTCTCGTCACAAATAAAATTCGTCATCAATTTCAATGCTTCGCACGGAATGAGTGATCGTAAAATGGAATGTGAGGAGAAATCGCACAAATATGAAATCGAAAAGATTAAAAAAATGAGAGTGTTGGTGGTTTCTTCAGCCGATGTCTTGTTGCAGGAGTTCACGATTTTGTGTTTTAACTTGTCTCAGAATCCGTCGCACAAATTGCTTTATTACTTAAAGTTTAAAGAATATTACTGCTGAATACACCGTACACAAGGTGGAACACGGGAACACAAAGAAAATCATCATGACAACACGAAAGCTACAGCTCAAACGAAAATACTGTTAAAACCCAACGTGAAAAGTTCTTCCTGCATTTTGCTAACTTACCAGTTCTCGATTTTACAAGCCACGCACTGGCTGACTGCACCCAGCAACGCCTCTGGCGGCAACCAGCGGAAATACTGCAGTTTCAAACAGCGTTAGTCTCGCAACGGGAATAACGCGAACGAGAAACAAATACACCTTTAATTCACCGTTTATTTAGTGCGTTTATTCATTCCAACGATATTTACAATCGATTTAATAACTGTGAAGACTAATAGAACAACATTGCTGACAATTATGGAAATGAGCAGTTATAATGAACAAGAATTGAATTAAATTATTTCCACGCGTCTGTGTCAAGCAACAATTCGAAGAATAGTCACAATATCTGCTCATTCCAGAGATTACATTGCAACCTCAGCGAAATCTACTGCATTAAAATAACCAACATGACGACTGCCATCTTCCTTGTTCTGCTCTATAGTTTATATATATCGCCTCTGAGCTTCAATCCTGTATGGTATGAAACTCTCTCATCAGGACTGCGTCCATTAATTAATCCTAATTGAAATAGGGTGGGGGGGAGGGTCCAACAAAATCTCACGAAACCTAACGAAGCGGCAAGGGGGAGGGGGGTCAACGGAAATAAAAAAAGGTCTACAAATGACGCGAGGGGAGGGAAGTTTGTCAAAAAACCGACCTTAGGGGGCATCCATAAATTACGCGAGGAGATTTTCCGTATTTCCGGACCCCCCCGCCCCCTCCTCTGGTGAGTCTTCGTGAGATCGCCTTCGCAACTTTTTGAGACTATTTTTATTTTAGGTCTCACCTTACAAAGCCGGTTACACCCCCTCAAATCAACTGTCGCGTCATTTGTAGACCTTTTTTTTAGCTCTAAAGTAGAACACAAATTTCAAAAACCTCACGTGAGATTTCCGTTGACTCCCCCCCCCCCCCTTCCTCCTTGGTGAGATTTCGCTACTAGCGGTGTATACCCGCCTTTGGAAGCATGAGACCTAAAAAAAGGGTTCAAAAAGTTGTGAGGTCGATTAATAATGGCGGGGGGGGGGGGTTCGCTTCATTTGAGAGGGGAGGGTGCCACCAAATCTCACGGAGTCTCACCACAGGTGGAGAGAGATCCGGAATAACACCTCACGTGGTTAATTCACGCCCCCTAGCCCGACGTGGCTTTCCTCTCCCCCCCCCCCTTCCACCCTCGCGTGTGCCACGTAGCATTTTTTCCTATTGAATCTAACAGACGTTTTGTACTGTTTTCTCTTGTCAGACTATCGTAAATTACTCACGGAGATAATTTAATGACGGAAGTAAGTATTCACATGCTGTTGTATGTTTTGTAACTATTTTTAACTGTGACAAATAATTTGAATGGAAAGCTACTTGGCCTGGCCTGGCCACGTAGTTTATGCACGCTCCCTAATCGATTGAAAACTGAAGTCAAAAAGTGCGTCTCTAAGCAGATTGGTACGTGGTGTGATTAAGGTTCATATTACTGAAAGTATTTCGTCAGAATTAGGCTAGTAAGAGAATAGGCTAAGTGATATTATAACAAAACTTTTTATTTTCAATATATTTCAATGTAAGAAATTAAATCATTGCAATTTTGTTCCATCACCGCAATAGATGTCTTAACTACATCAAACAGTTTGTCAGTTTCTAGTATATTTTAAAAATGGAAGGAAATGTTAGTCGATCGCGTGTTGTGAGCCACTTAACATTTCCTGTTCTGAACAGATTCACTGTCTGTCTCGTATGCAGAACAGCGTGTGTGTTATTTGCTGAATGCCGCTTCACATGATTTACAGTTCAATGTAGTCCGAATCCAACAGGGAGAGTGTGCTGGTGGGGGGGGGGGGGGTAGTGTGCTGGATGTAACAGCCATAGTCTGTGCAGTGGAGAGTACCTACTCAGCATTCTATTTAGTTTTGACAGTTTTACAAATAATGGAAAAGGCACTGAGGTACAAGCGAAATGTTCTATTTTGAAATTCATTTGTAAATTGACGTCACTGTAGTTATTAACATCCGACAGACGCAAACAGCGCAGTCCAGAGGGGGCGCACAGCGGATAACGGAACAGCCGCAGTGCCGCCAACTGTTCTTAACCAAATCACAGATTAAATTAACGTGATCACGTGACTAAGGAATTCGTGGGCAAGCAGAGAATAAAAACGTGACGTCACTGCAGTGTTCACGTGACTCTTAAGACAGGAAACTACTCACGTCTGTCACGTGATATCAGGAAACATCAAGTGACGTGACGCAGTGTAATACTGGCTTAAAGTTGATCACTGTGATCGTACCACAAATTAATTTGGCAAATTCTGCCAAATATCTACATTATTTCTCCAATCAGTTTCGATTACAAACTGGGTTATGGAAATAGCGAGAACCATTAAGGATGCCACACTTTTTAATCACCACGCCCGCTTCATAACGTACTGGTGAACCTTATCAAATAAGGCAGTCAAGTGTTGCCATCTGTCCACGAAACATATAACTTCCGTGTGGTGAGTGTATTTTGTTTGTGTAGTGTATCGTTTATGAGGGCGAGTTTGCGACCGTACCAGCATTCGACTAGGATGCATCATTTCGACTGTAGCAGCAAAAATCAATCTCGTCTTACAGAATTTATTATAAGGAAAAGCTAAGCGTAGCATTGAACAAAACCGTAATGGGGAGACATTCAACAAGTCGTGAGCATGCTATGGAAAACCTTCTGATAACAGCTGCTGCGGAAAATCATCTGATGACCATTGCTATTCCTTATTCTTATAAATGATTCTATTGACGTTTACTATCAGAAGTTATATTTTTTGCTGATGACATAATATTATATAACAGTATAAAAACTATAATAAGACTGTGAAAAGGTGCAGGGAGATCTCGACAAGATATCAAGCTGGGTGAGTCAACAGGAGATGAAGATAAATTAAAAGAAGAGCCAGCTTATTAGGTAAACAGATAAAAAGTTAAAAGTTGATTACGATTATAAAGTGAGGAACAAACTGCATATTGAAGACTCAAAATGAAAATTCCTTGGCACAACAAGACTTCATTCATATTCAACTCCGAGAAAACCTCCAGCCTTACAATTTTCAACTCTGTTTCACACATCATCCTTTATTTACCGGCACTTTTATCTCGCTTTTCCAGTCCTCTGGTATGCAGCAAGTATCCAGACTCAGTTTAAAAAATATTTCAAAATAAGATACAATGTCAGATTCTGATATCTTTAAGACTTCTGTAGTAATGTTATATGCACCAGCCCCTTTATGTTTTTTCAACATTCTTAGTTCTTTGATGATATCCTCAGGAGGAATTTCAAATTTTTTGATCTGCTCATTTGTAATTGTGTTGTTAGGCTCGTTATCCGATTTAGATCCTCCCGTTTCTAGTTAATTGTTCCTAATAGTCTCACTAAACCAGTTACTTAAAAGCTTTGCCTTTTTAAAATCCTCAGTAACTTCTTTTCCATCCTTACCTATAAGCGCCTTCCTTTTCCATTTCATCCGAAGTAACTCGCATATATCCTACAAACTGAGATTCGCATTAAAATCATTGCCTAAAACCACGCAGCTTACTTGAATAGAGCTTACATTGCACACAGATACCTGTGATGTGGTTACATGCCAATCTCTCCATTAATTTACTTTCAACTGATCTTAAACTTAATTGGCCGTAATTTTCGACTCCATTTGTTCCTCCATTATTGACTGGTACTACTATCGGTCTATTCCAGTCATCTGGTAAGCAGCAAGTATCAGGACTCAATTTAATTAACGTTTCAAGATAAGGTGCAGTGTCAAATCCTGTTATATTTTAAACATCTGTATTATTATTATTATTATTAACATCAGTGGCGTTGTGGATGTTTAACTTTTTTGGTTCCTTCATTACATCCTTAGGATAAATTTCAAATTTTTCAGATTTCTAATTGAGTGGGTAGGCTCGTTACAGTTTTTTTCAGAGAGCAGTAGAAATTTCTGTATGCATCAGTCAGTAATCGCCTGCAACAATGATATTTTGCATCTTAGGCACGTTGTTTGCCATTAATATTTCCTTCTTTTTTTTGGTAAGTGTTGTAAAGGGTGCAAAGGAGAAGCGAAGTAATTAGATTATAAAAGTTTTGTCGGACAATGGTGGCATAGTTTGGGAGTTGGAGCACGTGCAAAAGAAAGAAGCTAGATTTGTTTGTGGAAATTGGCACACGACGCAGTCAGTTACGGATATGATTAAAAAAAAAAGCAAGATTGGGAGTCAATGGAAAACAGGAGGATGATAAAGGCGTTTGTTATTGATGGGGATTGGATGGATAGGATCGAATAATTGCGAGTAGTGGAACAAAGGAAAGGATAACCACGGGCACTCGACTCTCAACTGTATCTCGATGTCTTGCATAAGGGACTGGGAACATGTGCAGTGTCAGGGATTATAATGAATTACAGTGGGAAGTGATGAATAGTTTACTAAAAGGCTGAAGGGTTTTAAATTCGTAATTGGCTTAAGTAGATGTGTGGAGGAATTTAACCCTCAAAATATATAAGACAGTATTCATGATAATAACAACTTAATAATATAATAAAAATACTAGGATGTTGTATTATAATTACCACTGTAGCAAACTGTCCATCGCAAAATAAATTCAATTCATCTCAACTGAACCCAAACAATTAAAAATAAAATCGAATGTACAAATTCAGGTAACATTAAAATTGCTATTTGGAGTTAAGGTTCATTGCAATTAAAAGTAACTCTTTGTAAACGTTTTTCTATTTAGTATGAGAAGAGTGAAATATAAAGAAACTGAGTAAACATTTGGATGTTACTTGGATTTTGGATTTTTACAATTCTACACATTTACTGACGTCTCCATCGCCGTTTCTTAGTTAAAAAACAAATTGTTTGCTTACCCGTAAATTTTACATGCGTATACTGGATTAGGAAAAGGCTGGCAAACATTTTGATTCAGACAGCAATGATCTTAGTATTGTGCAGCAGAAATTGAGTGTGGAATTCTTACTCTGGGACATTAAATATCTCTGCAGCTGAACATAACAGCTGTTCTCGTGGACGTTGTTATTTTGCTGTGTTGCGTTTGGTTTCTCAAGACGACAGAAGCAGGTGGTATGGAGCCGATAAATGCTGTGTATATTCTGGAAGAGGTAGGTTTACAGCTTAAAGCCGCTTACGGAGTCGAACAATACTAGCTTAATGTACGTATTGGTCTGTAAAGAGTTGCGAACTAGCACATTTTGCTCGTTAAACTATATGAGTCGACCACATGATGTTCAGTGTTCACGGTACCCTTAATTAAGTTGTGTTTGATCGTCTGAAGCAGTATGATGAAATGCATTTACAGTAACTAAAAGATGTTTCTTAGTGTTTAACTGTAATAAATCGGCTTACGAAACGGAAGAAAAAAGTCCTTTTTGCCGCAATTACTGCGCAAATGCATTTTTATATGAAAATTATTACAGGTACGGGAATTTATAACTGAAATACCATTTACTATGTTTGTATTCTACAGTGACTGCTATCAGTGTTTTTGTCTGTGTTTATTGATTGTCTGAATATATTACAAAGCTCTTGAGGAAAACCAATTTCTAGTTGTGTGAAAAATTGGTTTCTTGAGTATCTTGCTTTCCATTTTCAGTTAAATATGAAGGTCTTAAAGTGTATTTTATATTTACTAGTTTAGGAATGTGATTCATTGATATGTTTTTGTGTTTAACAGACAGAAAATTGGAAAAGATTCACTTTTCAGTCTAAGCTGCACATATAGATTTCACTTTTGTTAGTATCCACATGCTGCTAACGGAATTTTCCTGCACAAGTCTGCTGATAAATTATTCACATGTGTTGCATTGGCTAGGGGTGTGTTTTTCTGTGAAGTGTTTGTGCATATGATTCAAACCACAGACTTATATTTTGCTCCAAATAACATAGTTGTGGTGATCCTCTAAAATTCCTGCTCCTTAGTTATTTGTTAGTAATAACTGAAGATGATAAGGTAAAATAATATTACTTAAATATTTCTGTTGAAATATATACAAGTATATAATATAGACGTTCTTTTCTGTTGTGTGGGTGAACTGTAACAAGTAATGTGCTATTCCTTACTGCAATTGACCATAGACCAAGGTGTGAGATTTATTGATAGATTCTGTTTCATGATGAGAACAATTTGTTTCACCTCTTGCAGCCTCAGTGGTGGTTTACATTAAGTTGTGTCTGCTCGCGTTACTGTCGCTGTTGGTGCTTTGAGACATGAGTATGTCTTGGTAATTTACAGCTGGTAGAAATAAACAGTTCTGAGGTCAAACTAAATATTCTTATCAGTCTCTGACTGGCTCATAGATAATAGTAACTTCAACTCTCTTCTTTTTTTTTAATTTTTTTTTGTTGCTGTAAAAATCACTTCTTTTTCTCCTTACAGTTCTGTGTACTGTTTAACAGGACATAGTGTTTGTATATTATGAAAACACAGCGATTTTATGTCATGCCCTGTTGTCGAATCACTGAGTTTGCATTATAACATCTCACTACCAACTTGTGATGATTATATCAATTTGACCTGGTGAGGATATCACTATTTACACTAAAGATGGAATTTACTCTTGATAGGCCATTGACTGTTAAAGATAGAGCTCCATATTTACTTTCATGGAATTGGTACAAAAATGGAGTTAGCATCATGTATATGATTTTCTTGTTTACCCAAGTCTATTGGTGATCGTGATTCCATTACATCATCATTCACTAGTGACCACCACTACCACTTACTCCAATCCTACCACAGGTGAAACATTCCCCATCGATTGGTCATGCTACTTGCATGACAATACACCTCATATATCAACTTACATGCCTCCATTGCTCCAGCTCATATATAGGCCTCACTACTAACCCACTTGCTATCAGAATGAATGGCCACAGGTAGACAGTGTATACTAACAATGAGGCCCATCCAGTTGCAAAACATGCCAGTTCCCACAAACTGAATAATTTCAACATCTGTTTCTCAGTAGAGCGATCCGAGTTTTCCGTGACAACACAACCTCCTCTGAACTGCGTAGATGGGAACTAGCCTATCAGAATATCCTGGACACCAGACATCCTCCAGGCATCAATCTCCAATAAATACCTCCCCCCAGACCCAACACTTATTATTTCTACTATTCATATTTCTTATATCCTTTTATTTTATTTTTCTCTTATGGTTTTTCAAAATTTGATTTATATGTGTATCCTCACTTATTTATTATGTTGGTCTACCACTCTCAATAAGAATATACCATCAATAGTATCAATTATCGATCCAATACTTGAGCTTCACCCTCCCCCTCCTCCTACACTACCACCTGTGCCGGCAATTCCATTCACCAGACAGCTGTCTCCGTGTACACATCTGACTCCGCCTGGTGTCGCACTTCTGCACGAATAAGGCTGTACGCCGAAATATTTCAGTTCTCTTGTTTTTTTTTTGTGTTTGTCGTTCCCAGCTGCCTTCATCTGCGGTAAGTGTTGGCTCATAATTCCCTATCCTTCCTTATTTTTGTAACTAATTTACTATTGTACTTTTGGAGTTGATGTTAGTTGCCTTTCTAAGGTGAGCAGTATTTCTTTTCAAATGATACATACATTTATTTTTAATAGAAGTATAGTAGTAGTTTCTGCCTTCTTTTGAAAGTTAATTATTACCATTCCTCCTGAATCACCCTGTATAATACAAAAAAGATCATTCTTAATATACATATGATAATTATGCATTGGCTTTTGTAAATAAAAAAGGCTACACAAGCTATCAGTAAGAGCTGTCCTGTAGCCCTTTATTTTTCTTGTTTGATTCCTGCTGTATACTGGATTTTTTACAATCATCATAACTGACCTTTGCCTCTGAGGAAGCTTACTTTGCCTGTATGAAGGTTAATACTTGGTCCTGCCATTTGGTAGAATGTGTTTTTAATCCTGGTCTGATCTTGGCTATGCCATCCAGTTTTCTTTTTTACATGTTTTCTATAAATTATTTTTGGTGAATTTTGTGCTTGTTCCCTCAAAATTGAATGGCTGAGTTCCCATTCATTGTAACCAATCTTTTATTTCCCCCAATGGTATCAACAAGCCATAATGCTATAGACAAAAAAAAAAAAAAAAAAATAGGAAAAACCCTCAATGGTTGTAATGTGCCTTTGTTTCCAATTATTCAGATCAGCTGTGATGTATTTGGTAGATACGTACATATCCCAATTCTTTCATATATAAAGTATCAAATAATTTTATTGAAAGTACCCAAACTAGTAAATGAAAATTTCCAAACAGATTGAGTGAAGCTGGTGCGGAGCAGTAATGTCGTTCAGTGTGATGTTTGGTGAATTCTAGGCCCTAAGGTCCAGATTTTGGTTTTCCATGGTTCCCCAAAATCACTTCATAAATGCTATTACCATTTTCTTTATTGCTTGATGACAATTCTCTCATAGTTATAATAATCACACTGTGAGCAAGATATGAGACACTAACAAAGAATTAAGCTAAATGATCTAGGATGTTTGTTTATATACAGGGTGATTCAGGAAGAAAGATAAATATTGAAGGAGGTGGCAGTATGAACAATATTGAGTAGAAATATTCATATAAACATGTGTTCAATTTCCATTTGTTTTGGTGATACATGTGCAGGAATATTATGCTTAAAATAAAACTTAGAAAATGATCAAGAGCACACAAATAACTTATTGAAGTATTTTAATCATTCAAAAACACACATAAAGTTTTAAATTAATGTTTGAACATCCCTCCAACGACTTCAATATACTTTGCATCTCCTGCAACAGTACGTGTAGCTCTTCTGAGTATCGTCTTGGTGTACTTTTATGGGGGTTGCAGTGTTTACAGTGCGAGCGAGTAATTCATCTCTTGTGTTTACTTTTATTCCCAATATTCTAGCACTTGTTTCCCCAAAACTAATGGAAATTCGACACATGTATATACAAACTTTTTTTACTCGATTTTGTTCATTCTACCACCTCCTTCATTATTTTCCGTTCCTCCTAAATCACCCTATGTAATACTAATGAATTCATACTGAATATACATATGATAACATTGCTGTGGATTTTATAAATAAAAACGGCTATACAATCAAACATTGAGAGTTTTACTGTAGTCATTTATGGAATTATTTTTCTTTTATTATACCAGTATGTTTAGATAATAGTCTAAACTAAATAAACTTTCAGTTTACAAAGTGTTTGGGACTTGAGTATTTGATGTTGTTTGCTTGTATTTATGTTTGGTTTCATGTTACCAAACAATAAGGGTCGTTAAATTTTTTAAAAATAACTTTTCATATTTCTTTTGGTGTTATACTTCCTGCATTAATGTTGTTGATTTCCCTTTTTTAAATTATATTCCTAGTTTACTGTATAGTATATTGTATTTATAATTATTTGCTTTGTTTTTTAGAATATGCTGGAAAATGCTGAACAAGATAATTTAAAAGTGGAACCTGTTCCTGATAGGTAAAGTATTTCCTTGTAATTAAACAGTAAGCTTCTGATGTAGAAATTTATGTTACCTTAAAATCTAACCAAGACTTACTACAGTATTTTTATCACGATAAGTAGAAGGAGCATAAGTCAGAATTTCTTGCTATCAATTCCTTCAGTTTCTTTTTACCATAAATTCATGTCTATCATTCAAACATAAGTTTTAATGGTACAAGTCAGTACTGGGCATTTTTTCCTAACAATTCAACATTGAACCTATTAGTATAAATCAATTCACATTTTATCCGGTCTGTAAAACGAGTACAAGTCATGTTGTACAATGATAACGATAAATTAAATTATACTCCTTGTACTTGTCATGCTAGATTTAATGTATATTATTCTGCCTAACATATGTCATTCATGGGCACGGCAGGATTAGTATTAGGGAGGTGCATCTGTCTTTTTTATACATTATATATAACACTTATTTACTAAGGATACTGTATTTATTGACAAGGTGTTGAACCAATTTGGACAACAACCTATGTGCCTTAAGTTGCTATTAAACCTGAATTTAATAATAAAATTTTTATTTCTTAATATTTTTCTGTGTATTTTCTTTCATAGCGGGGCGGGGGGGGGGGGGGTTGCAAGTTGACTGTCTTGCACCCCACTCCCGGCACCCATGATTTCATTTTTCTGCGTTGAATAATTTACCTGTTGCTGATAAAACTCAATAGTGAGTGTCTGATATTGAACATTAAAGTTTAATATTTTTCTGGGTGCAAATGAAGCTAAGTAATTCAATTTCATAGTATCATTAAAAATATTTAACTCACTTAACAGCAAATACATTTGTTACAGATTAATTTACTTTTATTGTATATGCTTGTGGTTGTGGCCAAGAGGGAGAGAAAACATTTACTTTGTTAACTATGGCAGAATCACACCAAGTATGGTGGGTGAGTGGTAACCCCCTGGCCTCGCATGTGGGAGGACGCGGGCTCGAATCCCTGTGTGGACATTCAGATTTGGGTTTTCCATGGTTTCTCCAGATCAACTCAGATGAAGGCTGTGTTGATTCTTTTAAATTGGCTATGGCCTAAATCCTTCCCAGTCCTTTTCCACCGCTAATCACCTCAAGTTGTATGAGGCTTAAAGCTATAAGCAAAAAAAAAGGAAGAATCCTTAAGTTTAATAGCTTTTGTCAATTATATGATAAAATGATGGAAAATTTCATTGCTTTAGCAGAAACATATTGCTTGAAACATTACATACCTTGTACACTTTTTTATGAATCTATATGCAATTATTTTTTTCTCCTTAAATTATTTTAACAGTCCCTCAAGCAATTGATGTTTTTATCCCTAATCATTTAGCCTTTTATTGCCTGGTGCATTATTGTTTTTCCCATCGGTCTTTCTTGATAGAAGTATCTGATTCCATGTTTTTCCTTGGTTTCTTGAATTTTCTCTCTTTATGTTTTTTTTTAAAAAAAGAAAAAATAATCAGGGAAATTTGAAACACTTTCCTGGATGACCATGGCTTTTTTCTCAGGGTCGTCCTGCGATGGAACTCTAGGCATGTGGTGCAGGGTTTGAGTCCCACAGATGACACTAGTGTTCCATTTTGGGTGGCCGAGTGGATGTTGATTGATTATCGGGCGTGCGATCACTAACCTGTCTGAAAATATCTTCTTCTTGAAGTTTCTTCTTGTCAGGGTGACAGTCTTCTGTCTGTCACCAGGCAACTGTAGTATTGGCAAACTACGAGGACAAATAGCTGCTGGAACAAGTTTTAAAGATGTTATATTTTTAATTGAAAGGCTGTGTAAGTTCTTTGGCTTGAGTGGTGGTAGCCTGATAGAGAGGTTCTACGTAAAGAAACAGAAGCTACAGAAAAGTTCTGGTTTATTGCAGTTCTTCATAGACAGACAGTTTCACAGACACTAAATATAACTCCTGTCCCATGCAATATGTTAGCTGCACCCCCGCTATCTTGAATTTACACTCCAGTTGCCAAAATGGGGTACAAAGTGGCACTGTTGGTAGTGAATCGTCGACCGCGTATTACATATGTACGCTAAGTTAGACTGTCTGAGACTGACTGACTGCGACTCGCTGCGAGCAAGTGTGCCTGCTGGTATCAGCGCATGCCAGCTCGCGTTACCTCACCGGCTGTGCAGCTCAGAAGCCGTATTCACTCTGTTGTTACTGAATATTACAGGAGTTTATTTGGTCCCCTTCCAATCCATTCATAGCCAAGCAGCTCCAGATTTATGGAGTTAAAAGTTTGCCATCACCGCTTCTTGTTAGGAATAAAAGTTCCTTCCATAATACCCTTTGGATTGCCCAGAAGTCATAACTTCAATATAGGTATGCAATGAGTCTTTATGCTGTGTGCACTTCTCACAGATTTATTGTAGTGAAGCCATAGCAATTCTCACTATTTGAGCCCAAAAACATGCCACATATCAATAAAATATGCTCGAGATAGCACTTACAAATTTTCAATGAGATGATGAGTGAAATTTCATTGCAGGCATATACCTGATTAGATCAAAAACCTTTTTTCATATTTGGAAAATCTTCTATTTTCAACCTACTATTACAACAAGGCAATAAAAAAATTATTTCCAAAGGTCCCAATAAATGTGTGGGACCATAAGACATTCACTTAACAGAAACATATTATCACAGATTAAATTTTACTTCAAGAAGGCCATAGCCCTAAATATTGTGTTTTATATGTGTGTACAGTGTTTTTGTTGCTGTTCCCTCCTGTCTTGAACTTTGTTGAGTGATGGGTATATATTATATTTCAATATAAATATCATCCCACATTATTTTCCTACTCTGTTGTTGCTGAGACTTCTCAAATCTGAAAGAGGTGCGAGGAAAATTTCATTTTTTTGTGTCACAAATTCTTCACAGGTTTGCCGCCGGATGATACTGTCCTTAGAAAATATCATCCGGCGGCAAACCTGTGAAGAATTTGTGTCAAAGATACGCCGGGAAAGACTTGTTTCTCATATCAGTTTTTGTGTATTTGTAAAATTGATAAGGCATCATAGTTAATGTATTTATGTTGGTAGAAATTTTATAACTTAGTTTAGAAAATATCTCACTCATAATGGCCAAGTCACCTGTTTTTAATTTATTTTAAACGAATGATCCACAACACTGAGGGAAACCATTCTGTTACATAAAGCTTAGTGAATACACACTGCAGGGTATAGACTTGGCTCAGAGCAAGATATCACTAAACAACCATAACACTTAGTCTTATTTTTACAATTTTCTGTGGCATTTGATTTATGTTAATAATTATTCTGAGTTGTCACTCGAATATAATAGTTTTTGAAAACCTGTGGGACATTTCAGAATTGGTCTGATCAATATATATGTGTCCCCATACCAATATAGTGCACTACCTTTACAAACAATGGCTGTGTGTCTTGGCTGAGTAATGCTGGTTGTTGTCAATTTAACAGCCATCATAAACAAATTGCGTTTAGCTTCCAAACTAAGCAAGGGTAAATTTAAAATTAATTTTGTTAATTAAGCTTACTGAACTCTAGGCATAACAGAAACTTGACCAAAGCAAAGCAGTGCACCAAAACAATTCATGTTTGATGTGGCATCAAATAAATACTGTGAAAAATGTCTAATATTGGACTTTCATTCTAATGCATATTTTTAAAAGACCCTATTGTTACGTGAAGATACAACGTTATTTAATATTTTTGCTCTTATTCCTACCAATTCTTGAGATTTTTCTTATTGTACTCATGCTTTATTATATAAACATGTAATATTAGTAGTTTTTAAGGAAACTGGTAAATTTATTACTACAGCCAAAATATTAATACTCAATATAAACTATTTGTTCATTTATAATTGACATCATCAAATAAAACATAGATTTATGGTTTCCATGGTTTTCCCAAATCACTCTAGTTGAATGCTAGGATGATACTTTCAGAAGACCATGACTGAATTCCCTCCTGTTCCTTGTCCCCAGTTTTCTCCCACATCTAATGTCCTCAAGATTAGCCACAAGCAAAATTGTTTTTTGGCAGTTGCTGATAATCCAATTAATTGTGAGGTTTGCACTTATAAACTTAACATCAAAGGTACTACTGCTTGTTGTGTTCCTCCATTCGATACCCTGGAGTGCTCTTACAATGCAATAGGTACCACACAGAGGCCTAAATCAACTCACTGTAGTTTAATCATTGTAAGCCACTGAACACAGCTTTGATGCCAGATGCCAATAATTTGTACTAAAAATATTAGTTGATCCTATTTGAATGCCTTGCTCAGCTCTTTTATTTTGATACTTGGTGTACGTAATCCAGTTTTTTATAACTTTTTGTACTTAGTCATAAATTAATAGGTATTCATTCTTGCTCACAATATCTTTTTTAAACTTTCTTCAAGATATTACAACTTATCGCCATTTGTAGTCACCGATTTCATGTCTACAGCAGATCTTTTGGATAGTGTCATGATCGGTTCAATACCTGATGATGGTACAGTACACCAAAGAATTTTTTACGTTTCCTTACAAAGCTGTATTTATAACATCATTTGGTGACATCACATAATTGTGGGATAGATGCCAAATACCTGTAATTCCATCTGAAAACTTGTATTTCAGAACTGATATCATTTTTCCAAAGTTGTCCCTGCTTCCAAGGATATATAATTGGAGCAACTAATTTCAGCAGACAGGATGGGAGGGTTGTGTAGTTGATATATACTGAGTGTGGTGGGTGAGCAGTAATGCTGTTGCCTTGGAGGCTCAGGTTTGAATCCCCATCCAGCCATCAAAAATTTTATTTTTTGTGGTTCCCCAAATCACTCCAGGCAAATGCAAGGTTGGTTCCTTCAAAAGCCCATGGCCATATTTCATCCCATTCCTTTTCCCAGTCCTTTTATGTCTTTAATGACCTCGATGTTGACTACACATAAGGTCATAAGCCAAAAAGAGGTACTTGATATAATACTTCTAGTTTCTTCACCTAAAGACTCTTAGTATCTCAACTTGGTTCTATTACTACCTATAAGATTATCAGGGTATAATGATGCTGTATCTGAAATCGACTAATAATTAGATACACATCAGAATTTCTAGCTGTGTTAGGTCTGGATCTGCTTTCACATTTTTTCACACATCATATGTCTTTCCTCCTCAACCAAAATATTGTGTGTTGTGTTTTTTCATACATGTCTGGCCTTCCTGTCTTCATCTGTAATAAATTTCCCTGTCCTATCTTATTTTCAGTGATTAACAGCAGTTTGTCACCATTATTTTATTGTAATATTAATCATACAGTAGTAAAATTTAGTTATACAATTTACACTAACTGTCATCATTAGAGGACCATATTTCTAGTTTTGGTGATATGTTTTTGAGTGTTCTACACATTCTGATTTAGTTTTTGTAAAGATGTTTTGGGTATGATCGTGTATTTGAGAGATATATGATCACTTTTACCATACGAGTATAAGAGTGTACAGTTATTTGTTTGTCATTTAACTTTATGTAACCACTTTTAATATTAAAGTTGTACTAAAATGTTATAATACAGACTTCCTTATCTTTGATTGCTGAGACTTTCATCAAGTTAAACTTGGGAATCATAAATTTTTTTGTGTTTTTTCAATTTTATTTGTTATGTTTATCTTAGTATAATGTGCATATAAATGACAAAGGAAAGGGAAAATGATTCATGACTCACCAAACTAGAAGGTCAAAATGAGTGAAAAACATATATAATGAACACAAACATATACAAGATATCAGTTTTCACCTTATTCATGTAATAGAAACTGAGTCATGGGGTTTGTGAGTTGTCCTGCATGCCGAAGTTTATCACATAACTGTGTGAATTATCGATATTTCAGGAACTACTAAGATGTTATATATATAAGGCAGGTGGTGATAAAATTAATAATATAAAAAAGGGTCTGGAATATTAATACAAACAGTATACAAATAAATAAATTTGATTTGGAAGAAATTGTCACTAATTAAATGATAATACTAATAAAAATGAGTGATGGGTTAAGAGGTAGAATTTTATCAGTGGTTGAGATCAGGTAGTTGTCTGGTATTGAGGATATTTTGGTATGCAAGTTCCCTTCTCCAAAGTTCTGAACTGGCGGTGGTTCAGGGAAAAACTCTGATAGCTCTCATGGTGAAACAGTCATTGAGATTGTTAGAATTGTGTTAATTGCCATGTTCTCGTATTGGAAAGTATAAGTTGCTGGTGTGGACTGCTTTGTCTGTGGCCATTACATTCTAACTGAGAGTTGCTGTGTAGGTGAGGCCTACATATGAACTAATACAGTTGTGGCAAGTTAGCTGGTATATGATATGTATTGTGGAGCATGTGGCATGCCCAGTGATGGGGAAGGTTCCCCCTGTGGTAGGGTTGGAATATGTTGTAGTGGGAGGATGCACGTTGCAAGTTTTGCAGTGATGTCTATTGTACAGAAAAGATCCATATGGTACTTTTGGAGGGTGTTTGTGAGCCAAAATGTTTTTGAGGTTAGGTGGTTTGCTGAAACATGTATGTGGGACAATTGGTAAAATGTTTGGTAAAAGAGTACACATTTCTGGAAAGGAGTGAAGGAAGTCATTCCCCTGTTGTAAGGATTCAATTGGCGGATTCGAGGCCAGGAGAGAACTGTGGTTGGATTTTGGAGGTGCCGGGCAGGAGTGGTTATAGGGAGGGTGGGAGATTGCATGTGAGATTTGTTTATGTACAAGATCTGCTGGGTAAGAGCAGGAAATAAGGGCTTGGGATAGGTTCTGGGAGTACTGGGAGAGGGATTCAGCATCAGAACATATATGTCTGCCATGGATAGCAAGGCTGTAGGGGAGGGAATGTTTGGTATGGAATGTGTAGGCTACTGTAAAATATCCTGGATACCAGACACCCACCTGGAATCAACAACTGATAAAATTCCATCTTTTGATCCATCACTCATTATTATTAGTATTATCATTTAATTAGTTAATTAATTGATTTATATACTGTTTGTTTTAATATTCCAGATCCTTTTGTTATGTTAATAATTTTATCACTACCTATGATATATATATTTTTTCATATAATATCTCGGTCTTTCCCGACATATCGATGATTCACGTAGTCACGTGATAAACTTCGGCATGTGCACACCTCCGAAACACATGACTCCGCTTCTATTACGTGAGAAAGGTAAAACCGAAATATTGTATATGTTTGTATTTGTCATATATACTTTTAACACTTTCGGGACCGAGCCCGAGCATAGCTCGGGCAACAAAACTGTTTTGAAAAGACCGCGCCCGAGCATAGCTCGGGCGACTGTTTCTCGGGACTCACATGCCTGTTTCTCACTCGGAAGCGGCCGGCTAATGTAATAGTGCTGCGTGTAACATCTGTCTATATTCTCCTTGACTGGTGCTGCCCTCTCTGATGTGCTTATGGAATTATTTCGAAAGAAACAGTAAGCGGTGCCAGACAGCTTCAGCTGCGCCATTGTGTATTTGCGTCGTCACGAGTTTTGCAAGTTCTTGTTTTAATCTCATCATGACCTTCAACTTTGGTGAGTGATTTTCCCTTTCCTTTGTCGTTTATATAGCCTAAAAGTCATTTCCATTTTGCTTAGTTTCATTAGTATAAAGTAAGAGTGGTAGTTTAACATATATCTGGTATACTTAATTTAGTCCACAACCTGAAGATTGGTTGGATCCTCCCTATGGAGGCCATACTAAGCCATTGTGTCAGAGGTAGGACGGCCAGTTCCTTTCCTCTGGGACCTACAGTTTAATGTGGAATCCGAACCACGGAATATCTGGTATATGGAACTGTAATTGGGTTTTAATTTATTATGTGCCTGTATGTAGCTTAAGTCATACATTTTAGTGCATATCCCTTAGTGAAGGAACTAATTTTTTTCTCATTGCAGCGCAACAATTAGATTTCATCAAAGCCTAGCTCAGTGTCGTGACCAAGAGGATTCCGGTGAGGTAGAAAACACACCTGCTACGAGGCCACTGCAGTTCATGTGTGCTAAGTGTCATGTATATTTACAATACAAGGGATTTGCTGATAAGACATGTGTTTCGTCATGACTCACTTGTAAACACTCCACAGTATATTTGTCAACAGTGTGGGCTGGTTTTCATAGATCTGTCAACATTGTGTGCCCATATACCTTATCATAACAGTGAAATTACTTTGAAGCAAGAAACGGAATTGGAAGTTGTGTGTGCTATTTGTGCACAGGTGTTTTTATCTTGGAGTTCTCTGACAAAACATGTATTTGAACATGTCACAGCTGTTTCCTGCCCATCCTATGTCTGTATTCATTGCCGACAAATATTTAAAAATTTTACCGGGCTTCATCTGCATCAGGACTATACACATCCTTCTTCCTCATTTTTGCAAACGAGGTAAGATTGAGTCATCCTATTTTAGTTTCTAGATAATGCTTATACTTTACAGTTATAGATTTACTTTAGATCTTCTTTGCTTGATATCAATGTATATTAGAACAAAACTATGTTTCATTATTGATGCGATGGCTGGAGGCTATGGTACATATGAATACACACAATCTGCAAAACCTCCCATGTAATATGCCAGTTAACATGCAACCACCTCCTGGTTTCATATATAGGTTTCACCAGAAATCCACTTTCCATAAGAATAAATGGCCACTGACAGACAGTATTCACACGGAAACCAAAGCACCCAGTTGCCGCCCATGCCATCACCCATGACTCGAATAATTTCAACTCCTGTTTGACGGTGCATGCTGTGTCTTCCCAAACATGAGCCGCATCTTCTTTCTCCATATTTTAGACCTGACTTCTTCAAAATTTTTATCATCTTGTCCTTATCAAAAGTTTTTTTCTAAATCGATAACTACCTTAAAAGTATCTTTATTTTCCTTGATTTGTCCGTTCAAGCATTAATCTTAATGCCAGAATCACTTCTCTTGTACCACAGTTTTTCCTAATACTCAAATTGATCTTCACCTACTATATCTTCTACTGACGCTTCCATTTTTCTATATATTATTCTGATAAGTAAATTTGAAGCCTGGAATGTCAGACTTATAGTGCAGCAATTCTCACATTTATCAGCTGGTGCTGTCTTCACAAGTTCGAAGATGGTACTATTATTAAAATCAATTTGAATCTCTTCT
>JARYHS010006851.1:1874434-1889588 GCA_031002005.1 Vandiemenella viatica
TTCAAAAACACACATAAAGTTTTAAATTAATGTTTGAACATCCCATCAACGACTTCATTACACTTCGCATCTCTTGCTACAGTGCATGTAGCTCTTCTGAGTACGTCTTGGTGTACTTTTATGGGGGTTGCAGTGTTTACAGTGCGAGCGAGTAATTCATCTCTTGTGATTACTTTTATTCCCAATATTCTAGCACTTGTTTCCCCAAAACTAATGGAAATTCGACACATGTATATACAAACTTTTTTTACTCGATTTTGTTCATTCTACCACCTCCTTCATTATTTTCCTGTTCCTCCTAAATCACCCTATGTAATACTAATGAATTCATACTGAATATACATTTGCTGTGGATTTTATAAATAAAAACGGCTATACAATCAAATATTGAGAGTTTTACTGTAGTCATTTATGGAATTATTTTTCTTTTATTATACCAGTATGTTTAGATAATAGTCTAAACTAAATAAACTTTCAGTTTACAAAGTGTTTGGGACTTGAGTATTTGATGTTGTTTGCTTGTAATTTTGTTTGATTTCATGTTACTAAACAAAAAGGGTCGTTAAATTTTTTAAAAATAACTTTTCATATTTCTTTTGGTGTTATACTTCCTGCATTAATGTTGTTGATTTCCATTTTTTAATTTATATTCCTACTTTACCGTATAGTATATTGTATTTATAATTATTTGCTTTGTTTTTTAGAATATGCTGGAAAATGCTGAACAAGATAATTTAAAAGTGGAACCTGTTCCTGATAGGTAAAGTATTTCCTTGTAATTAAACAGTAAGCTTCTGATGTAGAAATTTATGTTACCTTATAATCTAACCAACATTTGCTGTAGACGCGTTAACGCGCGTGGCTACTGCTGCGCCCAGGTGCTCCAGACGTGTATACACACGCCGCCTCGCCGCCCTGTCTGTACTCCAGATGTGTTAACACGCTAGCCTCTTAGCGGCCTGGCTATGAAGCCATATTTCCACCCAGGGTGGTTAGTTGTTTTCCTCATTCGGCCCTTGAGCATTGGCAGCTGCGATCTAATTTGTGTTGCTCTTTTCCTTTTAGTTTTCGCTGAGAAAATGGCATACAGTCATTATTTTTTTTAACTGCTTAACGTCTCTTAACAGCGAGGTTTTTAGAGATGTTAAAGAATGGGGGGCAAGGAATGGTAAGGAATTCGGCTATGGCCTTTTGAAGGAAGCATCCCGGCATTCACCTGGAGTGATTTGGGGAAACCATGGAAAACCCAAATCTGGATGCCTAGACGGGGATTTGTACCATCGTCCTCCCGAATACGCCGTCGTGTTTGTACCGCGGAAGAAATCATGGAGATTATTACTAGAAGCGACAGTGAATATAATCACTTTAATATGGATGACAGTGATAACCCTTCGACAGGATCTCGATGTAATTTTCCTAAGCTGTGTACATCAGCTAGTGGAAAATGACCATTTTTCAGAGTTTGAAGCTACAGATTGTTCGAGCGAAATGTGTGGAAAAAGAGAATGCTTTAGTGACGTGTTTGACAGCATGTGCTTGTCGATTAAGCTGCAGGACACAAGTGTGGATTACGTTAACATTCCAGCAGTTTGTCATTTTTCCTGATATTTCTAACGGAATATCATATGATATCTAATGCTGATGAGACCAACAGATACGCGAGAATCAATTCACACTATATTTTCACTATGAAGTGGTTTAAAAACTTTAGATGTTATATTAACTGTATTTATTTTGTATCTGCGGTTTCAAATCGCAGAGCGACAGCAGAAGAACTCCACACACAACGCTCCAGATGTATTCAGCACACAGCGGTCCGGTCTAATGCGGCATTCCAGCGCAGGTAAACAGCTTAGGCGTAAACAAAGCCGCACTCAGCGAGGGCTCGGCCGGCCGAACCGTAGCAGTTAAAGGGTTAAGGAAACTGGTAAATTTATTACTACAGCCAAAATATTAATACTCAATATAAACTATTGGTTCATTTATAATTGACATCATCAAATAAAACATAGATTTATGGTTTCCATGGTTTTCCCAAATCACTCTAGTTGAATGCTAGGATGATACTTTCAGAAGACCATGACTGAAATCCCTCCTGTTCCTTGTCCCCAGTTTTCTCCCACATCTAATGTCCTCAAGGTTAGCCACAAGCAAAATTGTTTTTTGGCAGTTGCTGATAATCCAATTAATTGTGAGGTTTGCACTTATAAACTTAACATCAAAGGTACTACTGCTTGTTCTATTCCTCCATTCGATAACCTGGAGTGCTCTTACAATGCAATAGGTTCCACACAGAGGCCTAAATCAACTCACTGTAGTTTAATCATTGTAAGCCACTGAACACAGCTTTGATGCCAGATGCCAATAATTTGTACTAAAAATTATTAGTTGATCCTATTTGAATGCTTTGCTCAGCTCTTTTATTTTGATACTTGGTGTATTAATCCAGTTTTTTATAACTTTTTGTACTTAGTCATAAATTAATAGGTATTCATTCTTGCTCACAATATCTTTTTTAAACTTTCTTCAAGATATTACAACTTATCGCCATTTGTTGTCACCGATTTCATGTCTACAGCAGATCTTTTGGATAGTGTCATGATCGGTTCAATACCTGATGATGGTACAGTGCACCAAAGAATTTTTTACGTTTCCTTACAAAGCTGTATTTATAACATCATTTGGTGACATCATCACATAATTGTGGGATAGATGCCAAATACCTGTAATTTCATCTGAAAACTTGTATTTCAGAACTGATATCATTTTTCCAAAGTTGTCCCTGCTTCCAAGGATATATAATTGGAGCAACTAGTTTCAGCAGACAGGATGCGAGGGTTGTGTAGTTGATATTATACTGAGTGTGGTGGGTGAGCAGTAATGCTGTTGCCTTGGAGGCTCAGGTTTGAATCCCCATCCCGCCATCAAAAATTTTATTTTTTGTGATTCCCCAAATCACTCCAGGCAAATGCAAGGTTGGTTCCTTCAAAAGCCCATTGCCATATTTCATCTCATTCCTTTTCCCAGTCCTTTTATGTCTTTAATGACCTCGATGTTGACTACACATGAGGTCATAAGCCAAAAAGAGGTACTTGATATAATACTTCTAGTTTCTTCACCTAAAGACTCTTAGTATCTCAACTTGGTTCTATTACTATAAGATTATCAGGGTATAATGATGCTGTATCTGAAATTGACTAATAATTAGATACACATCAGAATTTCTAGCTGTGTTAGGTCTGGATCTGCTCACATTTTTTCACACATCATATGTCTTTCCTCCTCAACCAAAATATTGTGTGTTGTGTTTTTTCATACATGTCTGGCCTTCCTGTCTTCATCTGTAATAAATTACCCTGTCCTATCTTATTTTCAGTGATTAACAGCAGTTTGTCACCATTATTTTAGTGTAATATTAATCATACAGTAGTAAAATTTAGTTATACAATTTACACTAACTGTCATCCATTAGAGGACCATATTTCTAGTTTTGGTGATATGTTTTTAGTGTTCTACACATTCTGATTTAGTTTTTGTAAAGATGTTTTGGGTATGATCGTGTATTTGAGAGATATATGATCACTTTTACCATACGAGTATAAGAGTGTACAGTTATTTGTTTGTCATTTAACTTTATGTACTGTTCACTACACCTGTAACCACTTTTAATATTAAAGTTGTACTAAAATGTTATAATACAGACTTCCTTATCTTTGATTGCTGAGACTTTCATCAAGTTAAACTTGGGAATTCATAATTTTTGTGTGTTTTTTTTTCATTTTTATTTGTTATGTTTATTTATCTTAGTATAATGTGCATATAAATAACAAAGGAAAGGGAAAATGATTCATCACTCACCAAACTAGAAGGTCAAAATGAGTGAAAAACATATATAATGAACACAAACATATACAAGATTTCAGTAAGTTGCTGGTGTGGACTATTTGTCTGTGGCCATTCATGCTAACTGAGAGTTGCTGTTTAGTGGTGCCTACATATGAACTAATGCAGTTGTGGCAAGTTAGCTGGTATATGATATGTATTGTGGAGCATGTGGCATGTCCAGTGATGGGGAAGGTTCCCCCTGTGGTAGGGTTGGAATATGTTGTAGTGGGAGGATGCACGTTGCAAGTTTTGCAGTGATGTCTATTGTACAGAAAAGATCCATATGGTACTTTTTGAGGGTGTTTGTGAGCCAAAATGTTTTTGAGGTTAGGTGGTTTGCTGAAACATGTATGTGGGACAATTGGTAAAATGTTTGGTAAAAGAGTACACATTTCTGGAAAGGAGTGAAGGAAGTCATGCCCCTGTTGTAAGATTCAATTGGCGGATTCGAACCAGGAGAGAACTGTGGTTGGATTTTGGAGGTGCCGGGCAGGAGTGGTAATAGGGAGGATGGGAGATTGCATGTGAGATTTGTTTATGTACAAGATCTGCTGGGTAAGAGCAGGAAATAAGGGCTTGGGATTAGGTTCTCGGAGTACAGGGAGAGGGATTCAGCATCAGAACATATACGTCTGCCTTGGATAGCAAGGCTGTAGGGGAAGGAATGTTTGGTATGGAATGTGTGGCTACTGTAAAATATCCTGGATACCAGACACCCACCTGGAATCAACAACTGATAAAATTCCATCTTTTGATCCATCACTCATTATTATTAGTATTATCATTTAATTAGTTAATTAATTGATTTATATACTGTTTGTTTTAATATTCCAGATCCTTTTGTTATATTAATAATTTTATCACTACCTATGATATACATATTTCTGCATATAATATCTCAGGTCTTTCCCGACATATCGATAATTCACGTAGTCACGTGATAAACTTCGACATGTGCACACCTCCGAAACACATGACTCTGCTTCTATTACGTGAGAAAGGTAAAACCGAAATATTGTATATGTTTGTATTTGTCATATATACTTTTAACTCATCATGACCTTCAACTTGGGTGAGTGATTTTCTCTTTCCTTTGTCGTTTATATAGCCTAAAAGTCATTTCCATTTTGCTTAGTTTCATTAGTATAAAGTGTGGTAGTTTGACATATATCTGGTATACTTAATTTAGTCCACAACCTGAAGATTGGTTGGATTCTCCTGAAGGAGGCATACTAAGCCATTGTGTCAGAGGTAGGATGGCCAGTTCCTTTCCTCTGGGACCTACAGTTTAACGTGGAATCCGAACCACGGAATATCTGGTATATGGAACTGTAATTAGGTTTTAATTTATTATGTGCCTGTCTGTAGCTTAAGTCATAATTTTAGTGTATACCCTTATTGAAGGAACTAATTTTTTCTCTTTGCAGGGCAACAATTATATTTCATCAAAGCCTAGCTCAGTGTCGTGACCAAGAGGATTCCGGTGTGGTAGAAAACACACCTGCTACGAGGCCACTGCAGTTCATGTATGCTAAGTGTCTGTATATTTACAATACAAGGGATTTGCTGATAAGACATGTGTTTCGTCATGACTCACTTGTAAACACTCCACAGTATATTTGTCAACAGTGTGGGCTGGTTTTCATAGATCTGTCAACATTGTGTGCCCATATACCTTATCATAACAGTGAAATTACTTTGAAGCAAGAAACAGAATTGGAAGTTGTGTGTGCTATTTGTGCACAGGTGTTTTTATCTTTAAGTTCTCTGACAATACATGTATTTGAACATGTCACAGCTGTTTCCTGCCCATCGTATGTCTGTATTCATTGCCGACAAATATTTAAAAATTTGACTGGGCTTCATCTGCATCAGGACTCCACACATCCTCCTTCCTCATTTTTGCAAACAAGGTAAGATTGAGTCATTCTATTTTAGTTTCTAGATAATGCTTATACTTTACAGTTATAGATTTACTTTACATCTTCTTTGCTTGATATCAATGTATATTAGAACAAAACTATGTTCCATTATTGATGCGATGGCTGGAGACTATGGTACATATGAATACACACAACCTGCAAAACCTCCCATGTAATATACCAGTTAACATGCAACCACCTTCTGGTTTCATATATAGGTTTCACCAGAAATCCACTTTCCATAAGAATAAATGGCCACTGACAGACAGTATTCACACGGAACCCAAAGCACCCAGTTGCCGCCCATGCCATCACCCATGACTCGAATAATTTCAACTCCTGTTTCACGGTGCATGCTGTGTCTTCCCAAACATGAGCCGCATATTCTTTTTCCATATTTTATACCTGACTTCTTCAAAAATTTTATCATCTTGTCCTGCCTAACATTATCAAAAGGTTTTTTTCTAAATCAACTATTACCATAAAAGTATCTTTATTTTCCTTGATTTGTCCTTCAAGCATTAATCTTAATGCCATTAATCACTTCTCTTGTACCACAGTTTTTCCTATACTCAAATTGATCTTCACCTACTATATCTTCTACTAACACTTCCATTTTTCTATATATTATTCTGATCAGTAAATTTGAAGCCTGGAATGTCAGACTTATAGTGCAGCAATTCTCACATTTATCAGCTGGTGCTGTCTTCACAAGTGCGAAGATGGATACTATTATTAAAATCAATTTGAATCTCTTCTGTTTCATATTTTTTCGATATAAGTTTAAATAACCTTTTGCTCCCTTCTTCTCCTAGGGATTTCTGGTAGATCTGCAGGAATCACATCTATCCCAACTGCCTTATTTGTTTTCAAAGTAATTCAAAGCTCAATCAAATTAGTGTAAATCATCAAAATTGAGATCACCTTTTTTTTTTACAGTACACTGTTGTTCATATCAACACCATCATACTGTTTCTCTGCATATATCTTCCTTTGGTTTATTCTACCTTCTGTGCATAAAAGGTTTCCCATCTAGCAGATTTAATGTTTATACAGTCTTTTCTTTATTTCCCCAAAATTCTGTTTATCTTCCTATATGCCACATCTATTTTACCATTTCCTTTTCTACTATTTCACTTTTTCTTGCAGGCTTTGTCCTTTGCTTTTTTGTATTAGTTGTTTATTTCATTTCTAAATTGCCTGTATTGCTTTGTCCCTCCTTCATCCTGGGCATCTTTGTTCCTTCTTCTCTGAACCATCAACTCAAAGTTTCTTCTGTGGCCCAAGGTTTCCAGGTGGCTTGTTCCCTAATGTTTCTTTATCAGTTTTGATTATTTCTCTCCTCAAACCATTCCATTCATCCTCAGAGTTCCATTAGAGTTATTTTTAGCCCCACATCTACCATCTTTGTAAATTTTCCCCTCCTATTAGATTGTTTCATTCTGTTTACTTCCAGTCTGTTACATTAGTATCACTTCTTTATTCTCTTGTACTTCAGTCTACGTCTCCTCTTGGATATGCTGTACAGTCTAGATTCCTGAGCCTGTTTGACCATGATATAATCTAGGCAATAACTACCTGTTTCACCAGGGTGTTTCCACATACAGATCTTTCCTGCATGGTTCTTAATGAGGAGTTTATATTTTTTTACAAAATTCAAACAACCTGCTTCCTCACTCATGCCTTTCTTCTAGACCAAAATTTCCTACTGTATTACCCTCTTTTCCTTTTCCAGCTGCCACTTTCCCGTCACCAATGATTATTAGATTTTCTACCAATTTCATACTTTGGATTATTTCTTCAATGTAAGCATATATTATCCCTATTGCTTCATCATCTCCCTGTGACGTTGGCATATACATAAGTACTTATATGATTGGAGCAGGCCTAGTTTCTACCCTCATCAAAATAATTCTGTCACAAAACTTACCCATTTTCCTGTTCTCTTATTCATTACAAATTCTACACCAGTAACTACACCTACAGTTTTTGTACTGATTATTCTGTGTTCCCAGACCAGAAATTCTGTGCATCCTTCCAGGTATTCTCACTAGTCCCAATGGTATCTAACTTAAGTCGTTCCTTCTCCCTTTTTAAGTTTTCTAACCTACCTGCCCTATTCAGATTTCACACTCTGACTCGTAGAATGTTTTTATCCATTCTAATGACTCCTCCCTGAGCAGACTGCACCTGAATATCAGATTGGGGGCTATTTTACCTCTGGAATATTTTACCCAGAAAGAAGCCATTATTCTGTTGGTAATATAATAGGCTTACAAATCTTTGAGATATCCTTAGGGCTTTCCTTAGTGGCTTCCTGTATCCATCTGCAATCCCATCCCATCGATTATTTATCTGTTTTTATGGGCTGTTCCAAACTCCAAGGGCAAGAGAATGGCCTGAGCCACTCCCCGCTCTTCTGCCCCTCATGAGGAAGCCGTTGGCAAGCAGTGGGTGACTCCTTACACCACATATATTTCAGTCACCAGAGCCTCATCGGTGCAGACAGGGTGCACCATGTGAAGGAGGATGTTTGGTAGGAAGAGGCTCATTACCCTTACATCCCTATTACACTTTGTAATTACAATATTACTGATCCTGTTGGCATTTAGTTCTAATTTTTGTTTGTTACGATTCAGTCAGATAGTTGATATCAATTTCTACATAAAGTGGATATTTATGGATTTGATTTTACACAATTCTTTTATTAATACCCAGTATGATAGAGACTTCATTCAGATACTTATGAAATTACATTTCATTTTTGGCTATTATTTTACAGGATCAGGCAAAAAAGATCTGCTTGGACTAGGGAGCCTTTGAAATGATGTTCTCAAATACGAGGGTGGTTTGAAAAGTTCTCGGAATGTATTAGAATTAAGTATCTTACGTCAGGTGGAACTGCTTTTATTTTTCAACATAGTCTCCCTGTAGACTAATGCATTTGGTCCAGCGAAGTTCCAATGCCTTGATCCCATCTCGAAAATGGGATTCCTCCAGGCCTGCAAAATACCTCTCCAATTCGGCTGTCAGTTCTTCCCTTGTAGAAAATCTCTGTCCACCGAGGAAATTTTTCAGCTTGGGGAATAGATGAAAGTCTGATGGTGCCAAATCAGGTGAATAAGGTGGATGTGGCAACAATTCGTACCTCAGTTCACGAAGTTTTGCCATGGCAATAACACTTTTGTGCGGCGGAGCGTTGTCCTGATGAAAGATGACGTTTTTCCTTGCCAAACCAGGCCTTGTTTCGCGTATCCTTTCCTGTAATTGGTATAGGAGGTTTGCATAGTATTTCCCCGTGATTGTTTGGCCAGTAGGAAGATAATCTATCAGCAGAATGCCTTTTGCATCCCGGAAAACTGAGGCCATGACCTTTCCGGCCGAACGCACTGCCTTTGATTTCTTTGGTGGTGGTGAATCAGCATGTTTCCACTGCTTTGACTGCTGTTTTGTCTCTGGGGTATAGTAGTGGACCCAAGTTTCATCTGTAGTCACAAACCGGCACAAAAAATCTTGTTGGTTGCTCTGAAAATGGGCCAGACTTTGTTCGGACATTTCCAATCTGGTGCGTTTATCGTCCAGTGTCAAGAGCCGCGGCACCCATCTTGCGGATAATTTTTTCATACCAAATTCTTCGATTAAAATATAATATACCCGTTCAAAAGACATCCCTACAGCTTCAGCAATCTCCCGCACTTTCAGTCGACGATCCTCCATGACCATTTTATGCACTTTTGCGATAAATTCTGGGGTCGTAACACTTTTTGGCCGTCCACTACGTGGATCATCATCCAAGCTCTCCCGACCAAATTTAAACTCGCTGGTCCACTTGGCAACAGTTGAAAATGAAGGAGCAGAGTCCCCTAGTGTGTTCTGAAAGTCGGCATGAATTTACTTTGCTTTCATACGTTTCTTTACAAAGTATTTAATCACTGCTCGAATCTCAGTTTTTTCCATTGTCACAAATCACTACGCGGGAACAACAACAAAGAGTCGTCACTACCACACTCCTGCAGCTAGAGCACTGACGCGCCACGTGTTCACTCACAAAGGATGTGTGATTATTGCGCGGGAACCTCGTTGCTCTAGCACTGACATCTAGCGGTAATTCCGAGAACTTTTCAAACCACCCTCGTACTGTGGAATTTTAATGACCATATTCTGTTATTATGACAACAACAAAAAATAATATAGATAAAGCACACAGTTTTAATTAAAAATATGTGGATCCTTAAATTGAAATAAAGTATGCTTTACTTCACATAAATCGTCAGGATTTTTGCTACCTACAGACAAAAAAACCTTGCGATATTCCCCTTAATAACAACTGATCTTTAATATTAATATGGCTGAGTGTAATATCGTGACATCTTTGTATAAACCGTGATTAGCACATTTGATCATTAATAACCCAAAGTGTCAGTTATACCAGGTGTATATAGTGAAGCAGTGTGTAGCCAATGTCTGACATATACCAAGTGCTTATCTTAATTTTTAAATCTGCTATATTTTTCTGGTTCAGTAGAAAAGAAAATTACAAAAATATTGGCAATATTGACTGAAGTTTTCTTTTATGAACGGGGACTTCCCGAAGAGGCTAGTTTGTGCGAGAAGGAATCCCCGTTCCCCGTTATTTGGTTTGATACTCACTATTTGAACTAGTACTGCCAGCACTACGGATTTATCTGTAGACCTACGGATCTTTTCAAAAATTATAAATTTTAAATTTATCTATGGTTTTTTGCCTCTTTTTATTACTTATTGTGTTTTCCTCACATTAGTATACTTGTTAAACTTTCAGCATATAGTGATACTGAGTCATTAAATTGTCAGTAATTATGAATCGTTTCTTTGCAACTGTTGGCATAAACCAATGATTGAAAAGGAAATGAAGCTCCTATTTTGTATGATAATAGATTTAAATTCAAACTTAAAGGAGCGTATTACAGAAGTATCAGTGCAGACTTTATGCACAGTGTGTACTTTGCACACAATTTAAAATTGCAATCTCAGAATATTTATATTTTGTGTAGAATACAAGAACATCCAGTAAAAGAAAATGTAACTATTTCTGAAGTTTGGGCTCTAGAGGTGACAGAAGAAGAAACAGAAAACTACGACACCGACCAAACTAGTGTTGGTAGTACTGATGCTAGTGAATGTGGCACTGACATAGAGGATGAATAAAATTATTTTACCTCTATAGATACGTTTATGAATCATGTAAGACATTATATGATTCAGTAAGATTTAAAAGACACATGTAATATGTTAGTTCTGTAAATAAAACCATGATGAATCAAATATATTGTTTTCTGAAAATATATATCAAGTTTTTTTTCACAAAGCTGAATTTTTTTTTTCAGTTTGCGACAATAGTCCTGATTAGACTAGGCATTGCCAGTCACATTCCTAGGTGTAGGTGTAAAAGTGTTGCTGGTAATTTATATTACTTAAATATAGAGTTTTTATAAGAAAATGATCACTTATATGTGGAAAACTGCTGATCATCGAGGGTAGCCTCCAGACGCTTGCCAGGTCTGCTGGGAACAAAAGCCTCGCCAGCGCTTCCTGTCTGACCACTCTCTCTCTTCTTCCACTGTCGCCCAGTTTCCTCCTCTGTCCTGCAGACATTTCTTAACACCTTTAATCCATCTGTCCCTTGGTCTTCCTCTAGGCCTCTTGCCTTTCAGCTCTATGTCCAGCATCTTCCTTGGTAGCTTCTCTCTCCCATTCTCCTTACATGCCCGTACCACTGTAGCCTAGATTTTTCAATTCTTTGTTGTAGCGGTTCTTCCTTTATCATTTCCCCGATTCTCTCATTTGTTATACTGTCTCTTCTTGTTACTCCCACTCTACTCCTCTGAAATTTCATTTCCACAGATTGTACTCTCCCTTTGTCTCTCTCCTTCATTATCCACGTTTCTGCCCCATATGTTAAAATTGGCACAAAATATGTTTTATATATTGCCTCTTTACTCTTGTTTGGAACATCCCTACTCCATACCATATTTCTAATACTTCTAAAAAATCCTTCAACACATCTTCCTCTTTCATTTATTTCCATCTTGTTTCCTCCATTTTCTTCAATACAGCTTTCCAAATATTTGAAACATTCCACTGTATTTAGTTGTTCCCCTCCAAGTGGTATGCCTATGTCCATCCTGTTCTTCTTTCTTGTTGTTATCACCACTTCACTTTTTCTCGCAGAGAACTTCATACCATAGGCTACAACTACTCTCTTCCACACATTCGGCTAATCCTGCACTTCTATTTCATCCTCTCCCCAAACTAATAGGTCGTCCGCAAATACCATTGCTTTCATTTTTCGTTACCCAATGCTCTGCACCACCTTCTTAAATATTTCATCTATAGCTACAATAAATAGGAGGGGTGATAGGGCACTTCCTTGTTTTAGTCCATTTTTCAAATGGAACCATCCAGTCTTATCCGTTTCCACTTTGACACAAATCTTACTACCCTCGTACATATCCTTCACTCTTTGCACTATCTCCATTTTTATTGACTTTTTCCTCAGTCCTTCCCTCACTTTCTTTTGGCTGAGGCTGCCATACGCCTTTTCAATGTCCAGGAAGGCCATCACCAGATCTTTCTTATACTCATAGTGCCGCTTTTGTAGCTGTTTTATTGCAAATATAAGATCGATAGTTGACCTTCCTGGTCTAAATCCATATTATTCTTCCCTTAACTGCCTTTCAACCACTCTTGTTATTCGGCTTTCCAAAACATTCTCATATATCTAGGCACATCAGGGTAATACCACGGTTCTTAGATATGGGTATTACTACCTCTTTTCTCCAGTGTGATAAAATATTTTTTTTTTGATATTGCATAATTAGTGCAAAATGTTCGGCAAATTTATTGATTTAGCTGTGAGTAAGCATTAAAATCAATTTTTTTCCACAATTTACCCAAACTTTGAAAACTCAACTGATTATATAATTAATTACATACATGTTCTATAGATAATTAATTTGAAAAGTAATGCCCAAATTCCTTAAAAATTATAAAATACTGACATACTTCATATCTTGGAGCTGTGAGGCTATAACTGTATAAATGCAAGTTCTTTTAATATTGTCGCGTTGGAACCGGGACAGGTGTGAATTCGAAGGTTACTTGTCAATGAACACAGTACTTAAACTGAGAACAGGTTTATTGAGAACTCAAACATACACGCAGCACTGACTGCCTCTTGGGCAGAATGCTCTTCTATTTATACACAGATAGAACGTACTAGAGATTACAAGAGTAGTTAACAAGTGAAATGTGTAGAAGTTACAAGTGACCTTAGGAAACATGTAGAATCCTCTGGAAATAATAAACAGAATTAAATAATTTTTGTCAGTGGGCGGGATTGAACCGGCGACCTTCGGTACCGCAATTCGTGACGCTACCCGCTGCGCCATGCTGGCAGACGGTACACTGGCGTTCATGCGGCATTGCTCCCTCTCCTGAGGAAAACAGCGTCCCGCTGTTAGATTTCTTTTGGGGCACGCTGAAGTGTCCTGGATCTTGATCTTGTCGTGGGTCCTCTGTATGGCAGTTCTGGAGGGCCCCTCCTGTTTGTACTATTATCTTCCTGTCCGACTTCCTCAGTATCCAAACCGTCCTCAGAGTCCTTGAACAAGAAGCTGGTTGTGCCTAGCTGTTCGTCAGGATTGTAGTAAGGCTTCATGCGGAGGACGTGAACAATGTCCCTTCGCTTTCGTCGTTTCGAAGACGGCTCATAATCCTCGACTTCGTATGTGACGTCTGACCGGCGGCGTATGACACGATACGGACCAAAGTACCGCTTCAGTAACTTTTCTGATAGCCCAACCTTCCGGACAGGGGTAAAAATCCATACGAGATCTCCTGGGTTGTACGCAACAGGTCGGTGCTTGCCGTCATACCGCTGACGGTCCCTCTCCTGGGTGGCCAGTGTTCGTATGCGAGCCAGCTGTCTTGCTTCTTCGACCCCTGGTAATGAGCTGTTTTATATAGTCATCCTGAGTGTCGTCCGGCTGGAATGGGAACAGCGTATCCATTGTGGTCTCAGCTTCACGGCCATGGAGCAGAAAAAACGGAGTGAAGCCTGTCGTATCTTGCCTTGCTGTATTATAAGCAAATGTGACCACTGGCAGTATTGTATCCCAATCCTTCTGCTCAACATCCACATACATCGACAGCATATCGGCTAATGTCTTGTTGAAGCGTTCTGTGAGACCGTTTGTCTGAGGGTGGTATGCAGTTGTCATCCTGTGGACAACGTCGCATCTTGACATGACCTCTGATACTAGTCTTGACTGGAATACCTTTCCACGATCGGATATCATCACACGTGGTGCTCCATGCTTCAAAATAATGTCTTCTACTAGAAGTTTTGCAACCTCTGGAGCTTCTGCAGTCGGCACAGGTTTGGTGCACAGCGTAGCGCGTGAGGTAGTCGGTGCAGACTATTATCCATCGGTTACCGGTTGTCGACTTCGGGAACCTCCCCAAAAGGTCGATCCCAATTCGGTGGAATGGAACTGCTGCAGGTGGAATTGGTACTAGATGACCTGGAGGTAATTGCGGCACATGTTTCCGTCGCTGGCACTCTTTACAGTGACTCACATAATGCTTGACAGATCGGTAGAGACCCTTCCAGTAATACCTGCGTCTGATTCGGTCCAGGGTCTTCACAAATCCCAGATGACCGGATATTGGAGCGTCGTGGAAATACTTGAGAAATAGCTGGCTGGAGATGAGCTGGAACGACCAGAAGCCACTTGGGGCCTAGTGGATCGTAGTTGTTCTTATACAATGTCCCATCTATCAATTGAAACCCTCCTTTGGCCGGTTCTCCTTTCTCCAAGGCGTCTATTGGTTCTTAATAACTCTGAATCTTCCCTCTGTTCAGCTGCAACGTCACCTAATTCAGCGAGGGCTGAAATTCCATTCATGCTGTTGTGTTCTATTAAAGGATTCCTTGAAAGGCTGTCGGCATCCTTGTGTTTGCGTCCGTTTTTGAATACCATCGTGACGTCGTACTCTTGAAGTCTAAGTGCCCATCTTGCTAGTCGACCTGATGGATCCTTCAAGCTGGTTAGCCAACATAAAGAATGGTGGTCTGTACGACGGTGAAAGGTTTGCCGAATAAATACGGACGAAACTTGTTGATAGCCCAGACAACTGCGAGGCATTCTTTCTCGGTTGTAGAGTAGTTTATCTCGGGCTTAGAGAATACTCTTGATGCATAGGCTATCACCTTCTCAGCACCTTCCTGAATTTGCACAAGCACTGCACCGATCCCATAACCGCTGGCGTCAGTGTGAAGTTCAGTTTCTGCATTCTCGTCGTAT
>JARYHS010006851.1:1890588-1909515 GCA_031002005.1 Vandiemenella viatica
TGCCATTTGGTAGAATGTGTTTTAATCCTGTCTGATCTTGGCTATGCCATCCAGTTTTCTTTTTTACGTTTTCTATAAATTATTTTTGGTGAATTTTGTGCTTGTTCCCTCAAAATTGAATGGCTGAGTTCCCATTCATTGTAACCAATCTTTTATTTCCCCCAATGGTATCAACAAGCCATAATGCTATAGACCAAAAAAAAAAAAAAAAAAAAAAAAGGAAAAACCCTCAATGGTTATAATGTGCCTTTGTTTCCAATTATTCAGATCAGCTGTGATGTATTTGGTAGATACGTACATATCCCAATTCTTTCATATATAAAGTATCAAATATTTTATTGAAAGTACCCAAACTAGTAAATGAAAATTTCCAAACAGATTGAGTGAAGCTGGTGCGGAGCAGTAATGTCGTTCAGTGTGATGTTTGGTGAATTCTAGGCCCTAAGGTCCAGATTTTGGTTTTCCATGGTTCCCCAAAATCACTTCATAAATGCTATTACCATTTTCTTTATTGCTTGATGACAATTCTCTCATAGTTATAATAATCACACTGTGAGCAAGATATGAGACACTAACAAAGAATTAAGCTAAATGATCTAGGATGTTGTTTATATACAGGGTGATTCAGGAAGAAAGATAAATATTGAAGGAGGTGGCAGTATGAACAATATTGAGTAGAAATATTCATATAAACATGTGTTCAATTTCCATTTGTTTTGGTGATACATGTGCAGGAATATTATGCTTAAAATAAAACTTAGAAAATGATCAAGAGCACACAAATAACTTATTGAAGTATTTTAATCATTCAAAAACACACATAAAGTTTTAAATTAATGTTTGAACATCCCTCCAACAACTTCATATACTTTGCATCTCTGCTACAGTACGTGTAGCTCTTCTGAGTCGTCTTGGTGTACTTTATGGGGGTTGCAGTGTTTACAGTGCGAGCGAGTAATTCATCTCTTGTGTTTACTTTTATTCCCAATATTCTAGCACTTGTTTCCCCAAAACTAATGGAAATTCGACACATGTATATACAAACTTTTTTACTCGATTTTGTTCATTCTACCACCTCCTTCATTATTTTCCGTTCCTCCTAAATCACCCTATGTAATACTAATGAATTCATACTGAATATACATATGATAACATTGCTGTGGATTTTATAAATAAAAACGGCTATACAATCAAACATTGAGAGTTTTACTGTAGTCATTTATGGAATTATTTTTCTTTTATTATACCAGTATGTTTAGATAATAGTCTAAACTAAATAAACTTTCAGTTTAAAAGTGTTTGGGACTTGAGTATTTGATGTTGTTTGCTTGTATTTATGTTTGGTTTCATGTTACCAAAAATAAGGGTCGTTAAATTTTAAAAATAACTTTTCATATTTCTTTTGGTGTTATACTTCCTGCATTAATGTTGTTGATTTCCCTTTTTTAAATTATATTCCTAGTTTACTGTATAGTATATTGTATTTATAATTATTTGCTTTGTTTTTTAGAATATGCTGGAAAATGCTGAACAAGATAATTTAAAAGTGGAACCTGTTCCTGATAGGTAAAGTATTTCCTTGTAATTAAACAGTAAGCTTCTGATGTAGAAATTTATGTTACCTTAAAATCTAACCAAGACTTACTACAGTATTTTTATCATGATAAGTAGAAGGAGCATAAGTCAGAATTTCTTGCTATCAATTCCTTCAGTTTCTTTTTACCATAAATTCATGTCTATCATTCAAACATAAGTTTTAATGGTACAAGTCAGTACTGGGCATTTTTTTCCTAACAATTCAACATTGAACCTATTAGTATAAATCAATTCACATTTTATCCGGTCTGTAATACGAGTACAGTCATGTTGTACAATGATAACGATAAATTAAATTATACTCCTTGTACTTGTCACGCTAGATTTAATGTATATTATTCTGCCTAACATATGTCATTCATGGGCACAGGCAGGATTAGTATTAGGGAGGTGCATCTGTCTTTTTTATACATTATATAACACTTATTTACTAAGGATACTGTATTTATTGACAAGGTGTTGAAAATTTGGACAACAACCTATGTGCCTTAAGTTGTTATTAAACCTGAATTTAATAATAAAATTTTTATTTCTTAATATTTTTCTGTGTATTTTCTTTCATAGGGGGGGTCGGGGGGGTCAAGTTCACTGCCTTGCACCCCACTCCCGGCACCCATGATTTCATTTTTCTGTGGTGAATAATTTACCTGTTGCTGATAAAACTCAATATTAGCATAGTGAGTGTCTGATATTGAACATTAAAGTTTAATATTTTTCTGGGTGCAAATGAAGCTAAGTAATTCAATTTCATAGTATCATTAAAAATATTTAACTCACTTAACAGCAAATACTTTGTTACAGATTAATTTACTTTTATTGTATATGCTTGTGTTGTGGCCAAGAGGGAGAGAAAACATTTACTTTGTTAACTATGGCAGAATCACACCCAAGTATGGTGGGTGAGTGGTAACCCCTGGCCTCGCATGTGGGAGGACGCGGGCTCGAATCCCTGTGTGGACATTCAGATTTGGGTTTTCCATGGTTTCTCCAGATCAACTCAGATGAAGGCTGGGTTGATTCTTTTAAATTGGCTATGGCCTAAATCCTTCCCAGTCCTTTTCCACCGCTAATCACCTCAAGTTGTATGAGGCTTAAAGCTATAAGCAAAAAAAGGAAGAATCCTTAAGTTTAATAGCTTTTGTCAATTATATGATAAAATGATGGAAAATTTCATTGCATTTAGCGGAAACATATTGCTTGAAACATTACATACCTTGTACACTTTTTATGAATCTATATGCATTAATTTTTTTTCTCCTTTATTAACAGTCCCTCAAGCAATTGATGTTTTTATCCCTAATCATTTAGCCTTTTATTGCCTGGTGCATTATTGTTTTTCCCATCGGTCTTTCTTGATAGAAGTATCTGATTCCATGTTTTTCCTTGGTTTCTTGAATTTTCTTCTTTTTTTTTTTTTAATAAAAAAAGAAAAAAAGAAAAAATAATCAGGGAAATTTGAAAACACTTTCCTGGATGACCATGGCTTTTTTCTCAGGGTCGTCCTGCGATGGAACTCTAGGCATGTGGTGCAGGGTTTGAGTCCCACAGATGACACTAGTGTTCCATTTTGGGTGGCCGAGTGGATGTTGATTGATTATCGGGCGTGCGATCACTAACCTGTCTGAAAATATCTTCTTCTTGAAGTTTCTTCTTGTCAGGGTGACAGTCTTCTGTCTGTCACCAGGCAACTGTTGATGATGCAGTATTGGCAAACTACGAGGACAAATAGCTGCTGGAACAAGTTTTAAAGATGTTATATTTTTAATTGAAAGGCTGTATAAGTTCTTTGGCTTGAGTGGTGGTAGCCTGATACGGATTAGAGAGGTTCTACGTAAAGAAGCTACAGAAAAGTTCTGGTTTATTGCAGTTCTTCATAGACAGACAGTTTCACAGACACTAAATATAACTCCTGTCCCATGCCATATGTTAGCTGCACCCCCGCTATCTTGAATTTACACTCCAGTTGCCAAATGGGGTACAAAGTGGCACTGTTGGTAGTGAATCGTCGACCGCGTATTACATATGTACGCTAAGTTAGACTGTCTGAGACTGACTGACTGCGACTCGCTGCGAGCGAGTGTGCCTGCTGGTATCAGCGCATGCCAGCTCGCGTTACCTCACCGGCTGTGCAGCTCAGAAGCCGACTATATTCACTCTGTTGTTACTGAATATTACAGGAGTTTATTTGGTCCCCTTACAATCCATTCATAGCCAAGCAGCTCCAGATTTATGGAGTTAAAAGTTTGCCATCACCGCTTCTTGTTAGGAATAAAAGTTCCTTCCATAATACCCTTTGGATTGCCCAGAAGTCATAACTTCAATATAGGTATGCAATTAGTCTTTATGCTGTGTGCACTTCTCACAGATTTATTGTAGTGAAGCCATAGCAATTCTCACTATTTGAGCCCAAAAACATGCCACATATCAATAAAATATGCTCGAGATAGCACTTACAAATTTTCAGTGAGATGATGAATGTAATGTCAAGTCAAAACCTTTTTTCATATTTGGAAAATCTTCTATTTTCAACCTACTATTACAACAAGGCAATAAAAAAATTATTTCCAAAGGTCCCAATAAATGTGTGGGACCATAAGACATTCACTTAACAGAAACATATTATCCCAGATTAAATTTTACTTCAAGATTATATTGTGTTTTATATGTGTGTACAGTGTTTTTGTTGCTGTTCCCTCCTGTCTTGAACTTTGTTGAGTGATGGGTATATATTATATTTCAATATAAATATCATCCCACATTATTTTCCTACTCTGTTGTTGCTGAGACTTCTCAAATCTGAAAGAGGTGCGAGGAAAATTTCATTTTTTGTGTCACAAATTCTTCACAGGTTTGCCGCCGGATGATACTGTCCTTAGAAAATATCATCCGGCGGCAAACCTGTGAAAATTTGTGTCAAAGATACGCCGGGAAAGACTTGTTTCTCATATCAGTTTTTGTGTATTTGTAAAATTGATAAGGCATCATAGTTAATGTATTTATGTTGGTAGAAATTTTATAACTTAGTTTAGAAAATATCTCACTCATAATGGCCAAGTCACCTGTTTTTAATTTATTTTAAACGAATGATCCACAACACTGAGGGAAACCATTCTGTTACATAAAGCTTAGTGAATACACACTGCAGAGTATAGACTTGGCTCAGAGCAAGATATCACTAAACAACTATAACACTTAGTCTTATTTTTACAATTTTCTGTGGCATTTGATTTATGTTAATAATTATTCTGAGTTGTCACTCGAATATAACAGTTCCATTTGAAAACCTGTGGGACATTTCAGAATTGGTCTGATCAATATATATGTGTCCCCATACCAATATAGTGCACTACCTTTACAAACAATGGCTGTGTGTCTTGGCTGAGTAATGCTGGTTGTTGTCAATTTAATAGCCATCATAAACAAATTGCATTTAGCTTCCAAACTAAGCAAGGGTAAATTTAAAATTATTTTGTTAATTAAGCTTACTGAACTCTAGGCATAACAGAAACTTGACCAAAGCAAAGCAGTGCACCAAAACAATTCATGTTTGATGTGGCATCAAATAAATACTGTGAAAAATGTCTAATATTGGACTTTCATTCTAATGCATATTTTTAAAAGACCCTATTGTTACGTGAAGATACAATGTTATTTAATATTTTTGCTCTTATTCCTACCAATTCTTGAGATTTTTCTTATTGTACTCATGTTTTATTATATAAACATGTAATATTAGTAGTTTTTAAGGAAACTGGTAAATTTATTACTACAGCCAAAATATTAATACTCAATATAAACTATTTGTTCATTTATAATTGACATCATCAAATAAAACATAGATTTATGGTTTCCATGGTTTTCCCAAATCACTCTAGTTGAATGCTAGGATGATACTTTCAGAAGACCATGACTGAATTCCCTCCTGTTCCTTGTCCCCAGTTTTCTCCCACATCTAATGTCCTCAAGATTAGCCACAAGCAAAATTGTTTTTTTGGCAGTTGCTGATAATCCAATTAATTGTGAGGTTTGCACTTATAAACTTAACATCAAAGGTACTACTGCTTGTTGTGTTCCTCCATTCGATACCCTGGAGTGCTCTTACAATGCAATAGGTTCCACACAGAGGCCTAAATCAACTCACTGTAGTTTAATCATTGTAAGCCACTGAACACAGCTTTGATGCCAGATGCCAATAATTTGTACTAAAAATTATTAGTTGATCCTATTTGAATGCTTTGCTCAGCTCTTTTATTTTGATACTTGCTGTATGTATTCCAGTTTTTTATAACTTTTTGTACTTAGTCATAAATTAATAGGTATTCATTCTTGCTCACAATATCTTTTTTAAACTATCTTCAAGATATTACAACTTATCGCCATTTGCAGTCACCGATTTCATGTCTACAGCAGATCTTTTGGATAGTGTCATGATCGGTTCAATACCTGATGATGGTACAGTACACCAAAGAATTTTTTACGTTTCCTTACAAAGCCGTATTTATAACATCATTTGGTGACATCATCACATAATTGTGGGATAGATGCCAAATACCTGTAATTCCATCTGAAAACTTGTATTTCAGAACTGATATCGTTTTTCCAAAGTTGTCCCTGCTTCTAAGGATATATAATGGGAGCAACTAATTTCAGCAGACAGGATGGGAGTGTTGTGTAGTTGATATATACTGAGTGTGGTGGGTGAGCAGTAATACTGTTACCTTGGAGGCTCAGGTTTGAATCCCCATCCAGCCATCAAAAATTTATTTTTTGTGGGTCCCCAAATCACTCCAGGCAAATGCAAGGTTGGTTCCTTCAAAAGCCCATTGTTGCGTCCGGTTGGTTATTTACTTCCGCGAGCGGTTCGGAAGTTGGGAGCTAGACTTCCGTATTGATGTTGGAAGTCTAAATAAGAGTGAGTAACGATTTTTCAAACTTGGGAACTCGGTGTGGAAAATGGTTTGAGAAATAAAAACACATACAAGTTGAAATTACAATCAACTTGCAGCTTACGAAGCCCGACCTGCTTCCACTGAAATTATTCAGACCTTACGGGAGGTACCTATTCCTCATCAGAATCATCAGAATCTGGAAACATCATACCTGCCGGTTCCTCTGGAAACTCCCCGGTTGCCAGACTATGCTGGTAACACCAGTTTAGAAGTATGAGAAACCCGAAGGAGAGATACCACCCCTCGAGAGTAACTAGCTTGGGTCCTTCTATCTGCTGGTCCGTCATTTACAAAGACCCTTGTACTTGAAGACCCTATGTGAGGAAACATAGTCCCCTCACATCTAAAATTTATTGTTTTAGTATTCCTTTTTTTTCATTTGTTGTTTGTGTTTTAATTTAACATTGTGCTGTTGATTTAAGTTTGATGAGAAGCATTGCAAATGATTGCATTTAGGATATCGAAACAGTTTATACGTAATTATCTTTGAAGTAATCTGTGAGCTGAGTGTGAATATTCTTTGGGGAGTCCAGAGATAAAAATGGATGGCGGGCGAAGGCATGAATTGGTGTTCCTCGCTCGAACAGTAATTGTATTATTAATTGAGAAAATAAGAGAGAATATTGAGTTTTTAATGATTTGTTGAATGTGTAATTTGTGAAGCAAATGATGAGTGAAATATATAGAAAAGTGAAATGAAGTTTTTCTTATTGTATGTTGTTTGAATCATACAGACCAATTAAGTAGCAGAAACTACAAGATTCCATGGATTCTGTGGTGAGTAATATCCACCCGAGGCAAATCTAGGAATCATAATTAAAGGTCGGTTTCTTACAAGTGGCGACCGTGACAGGACACAGAGCTAATTATTTAGCTCGTAATAGAAGAATCCTGTAATCTTCGGATTGAAGCTAGAAGAGGTTAAAATTGTCATTTGAACATGGAAATAATAGAGGTATGTGATTTGTTTGGGAGGACGAAACAGTGGATGGATAAAATAGTTTCTCTGAGATGTAATGTGAAATAAGTGGAAAAATTTGATGTTGATGTAAATAATATTGAGAGGATGATCGCATATTTTAATTGGGAGTGTGAAGTGAATTTATTATACTCTGAAAAGTTAAGGAAGTATGGTATGGTGAAAAAAATATAGAACTGTGTAGAGACAAAGTAGGGTTAGAGTTGGATAAGTATCAAGAGAGTATGGAGAATTACTGTGGCAGATTGGATATGTCAAAAATCACTTCTGCCATATTTGAAATCGATAATGAAATACGGTTTATGAGTCTTAAATTAATGGAATATTGGAAAAATAGAAAAGATGTACAGCTAAGCGTTGAACGTGAGGATGATAAGCCAGATTATGGCTATAATAACGTAGATGGATATACGGGGAAAGATATTGGTGGTGAAGTTAAAATGTCCGTTACTAGTGATAGACACAAAAAAATAATCTTGGAAGAAGTAACGGCATATTTTGATGAAGACTTTACGAGAAGAAAGTGTCAAGAGAAGTTGATTGAAGATAATAACAATCAAGCCGATCATCCTGTTGGAAATTCTGAAGGAGCGATTGACAAAGGAACAGAAGTCAAAACTGATCACTGGATTAAAGAAGTAAGAAGGGCGTGCGAAGACAAGTTAGGAATGAAAATTGAGGAGGATGAGAGAGAAGAAAACGGAGAAAATCGGCGAGATGACGATGAAGAAAACAATACAATGTGTGAGAATAGTGGACCAGTGAAATGGTGGGATTGTTTAGAACAAATACAAGAGATCAACGAGTTTAATAATGCTGAGAAGAGGAAGGCAGAGCAAAATGAGATAATTGGCCTTGTAAGTATGAAAGAATGGGAAAACGGTGACCAGAAAATAGACCAAGAAACCAGGAGGAAGAGTGAAATGCTTTCTACTTTCACGGATAAGGATGAGGGAAATTATGAGTCGGAAACGGAAGATATGGACGAAATCATTGAAGATGGGGAAGATTGTAAAAATACGGAAGAAAATGAAAAAGAGACAAGCAAGGAAGAAGAGAAGGCAGCCTACGAACCTTCGATAGATAGAATGGCGAGTAAGAAAGAAGGTGGAGAAGAAGAGGAGGTGAAATGTTTTCTAATAAGGAAGAAAAGAGGACTACATTTGGAGTATGAAGGCAGAAATGTGAAAAGGCGTAAGTTTAAGGATGTGGAGTACACCATCAGGGATACCACAAATGTCAAATTAGTTTTCAACCCAGATGGTGGTGGAGAGAAAAGTTAACGTCTATTATTTTGGTTTATTGTTCAGTTTTTTTTTTACCTTCATATCTTGTAAGATTGTTGGGATTAAGAAAAAAAGGATTTGAAATTGTACAGAGTGTGTGTGGAGGGATGACAATTGTAGAGAATGAATGGAAACATTACAAGGAATATTGTAAAATTGTGATGTAATAAGTAATCACAAAAAATTTGATTAAGAAAAATTTTTGTGACAAATTTATGACGCGGATATGTGAGGAAACATAGTCCCCTCACATCTAAAATTTATTGTTTTAGTATTCCTTTTTTTTCATTTGTTGTTTGTGTTTTAATTTAACATTGTGCTGTTGATTTAAGTTTGATGAGAAGCATTGCAAATGATTGCATTTAGGATATCGAAACAGTTTATACGTAATTATCTTTGAAGTAATCTGTGAGCTGAGTGTGAATATTCTTTGGGGAGTCCAGAGATAAAAATGGATGGCGGGCGAAGGCATGAATTGGTGTTCCTCGCTCGAACAGTAATTGTATTATTAATTGAGAAAATAAGAGAGAATATTGAGTTTTTAATGATTTGTTGAATGTGTAATTTGTGAAGCAAATGATGAGTGAAATATATAGAAAAGTGAAATGAAGTTTTTCTTATTGTATGTTGTTTGAATCATACAGACCAATTAAGTAGCAGAAACTACAAGATTCCATGGATTCTGTGGTGAGTAATATCCACCCGAGGCAAATCTAGGAATCATAATTAAAGGTCGGTTTCTTACACCTAACAGCTAACAACGGTGACTACTGTGCCCTGCACTAGTCTGTCTCTCCGTCCTACTCGCACAGACCTGCTCTGTCTCTGCTCCGCCCTACTCTGGCTCTCGGTGGCCCGGCCACCTCTTTTATATCGTCCGGTGATGACATTACTTGTGTCTTCTCGACCTTCTGGAACATTCTGTTGCGCTGGTCACGTATCCTACGTTCTTGCATCAGCCCTTGTTGATCCTTCTGGAAATTTCCGTGTTTCCTGTCACGCAAGCTGTCGGGTCGATGGCGTTATCGGGGTCTCTTCCGCTGCTTGTCAACACACAGTCCTATCTCCCCTCGCTCGACCTTCCGGCCTTTATCTACTGTTTATGTTTACTGCCTCTGTTGATAAAACATTGCTTCTCCACAACATCCTACGCGTCTCCGAACACGTAAATCCTACACTTAATTGTGCAACCTGTACACCTAAGTACTCCTTGCGATTCATTCGCAACACCTCCCCCCCTTGGGGAAAATTTTGCAATCTCTCTTGAGAGTGCAAAATTTTCAAATTCTGTGTCGGCTGTGTGAGCTGCTTATTTATTGACAATTAATTTCTTATGCATATTACAATGATACATTAATTTTTACAATGTTTCACATATTTCACATATGTTTCACACATATTTCAATTTCTTTCTTATCTTGTCTTTACAATAGTGACAATTTTTAATATTACATACATCATACATGTATTAATAATTATCTTACAATGTACCATTTCACTTTTTCTTTTGGACAGTGTCTTATTATTTCCTAAAACTAACACAAAGCATTTTAATATCTTTTCCCACAATATGTTCATTATACATTCTAACGTTTGTCAGTTTTAGAAAAAAAACATCAATGGTCTCTTTTGTTCATACTCCAAATATCTGTCTGGATGACGCACACGTTCACTTATCACTGTATCACTGTTTTCGTTTACATACCTGCTTCTTACAGGCCCAAAAGTAATCTGTTCACTCTCATCACTGTTCATTCCAGCAGGATGATACCTAACCACCCCAGTATCAGGGTACTGATTTACAATCTTATTCTTAACACAAATCTTAGTGCAACAGTCATCACCTATGGCTTTACAGAAAAACCTAAAACATTCACGGCAACATTTACAATATCTACATACACAGAATATTATTATCAGCACTACTATCCCCGTCCCAGCATACCCCCATATTGGTATACTGTCTATAGAGAAAGAATTAAACGCTGTTCTTTGCTGGTATGTAATTTCATCTTCTATCTCATCTAGCTTATGTCCTGCTGCCGTCAAATACATCTAACTGTCGAACTACGGGTTCAACTGGTAAATATAGAGGAATTTCAGATATGTTTTTCTTTTCTTTATTTATTATACAACAATCTATCTCCATATTTAGATTTGGGACTATATCATTAATCGGTACCTTTGATCTAATGATATGCTCAGACTGTATTAATATTTGTGCACCATATCCCTTACATTTACTTAAGAATTTAAGCTTTCCTGTCCCCTTAATAATTACGTCTGTAGGCTTATTTTCATTACACAAAACTGTTAATCCTTTATCCTTTGGTGCTACAAAAAGCCATTCATTACCTCTTGTTTGCGTCCATACGCTTTCATTTAGTGTAATAAACTTCTGAATACAATCACTTGGGATTTTTACTACAGGTTGAAGCATCCTGGCTTCACATACCTCATGATCATATGTTGACAATAACACAAATGTCTGTTTACAAATACTATGATTAGGTTCTAGCTTTTTGCATGTTAATTGATCACTATCTAACTTTACATATTGCCGTTTTGCATCATCAATTAACAAAAATTCTTTTTCAGGCGCTATATAGGTAAATAATTGTTTACTGTGATTCACCTCAACTGGTAGGGGCCAAAGCTTATAAATGTTAAACATTTCACTGTCTACTAGCGGAATATTTAATACATAGCTCAATATATTTCCCGAAATAAAGACATCTAGATCTATTACTCTCATTAATTGGTACCCCTTGGCTTCAGACAATTCTATTGGAAATTGCTTATCTTTTATTTCGTCTTTAATCAATCCCAAGTATTTAACCACTTGTACTGGATTGACTAAAATGCGGTTCAAGAATACCTTTCTGTGCATTCACTATGGCAGTTATGAGCAAATCGTACTCTCTCTCAATTTCATTAAATATTGACATTAATTGTATCAGCTGTTCATTTAATGTAACTGATATGGCAAGCTTATCCATTCTTTGTCTACGCTATTCTCATATTTTATGACATGCTCATTCAATTTTAACATCCCTGCAGTTATAACTTTTTCATTACGCTCTATCGAATTAACCGTGTGATTGAAGCTAGTCAATGTCGCTCTTACAATTGTAACTTGCTCTTTGGACAACTTTAATAATTGCTTCTGTTCATTTTCTAACAAATTAATTTTTGATTTAAAATAAGAAGCATCATCTTCATCCAAAGTTCCAAATAGGACCTTGCTAAGTTCCCCTACAAAATTAAGTATTCCTCGTTTTCTTCTATTCTGCTCATGTCTAGCTAATTGCCCAATTAGGCCTTGTGAGGCTTCTATTTTGCTCACATGGTATTCTAATGCATGTCTTGCGCCCACACATTCTACTGTACTTACATTTATCTTTGTAAGTTTTTGATTGCAAAAGTCTACAGCCCTTGACGCTACATTTCGTCTGGCTTCAAATTTCTCTCTTATGTCTTTTAAGTTAAAATAACTCACTATTCTCCAAGTAACAGTGTACAAACTTACTGTCCCTTTGTTGTCATAATACAGTCCTGGTGATGACTTGAATTTTGTTAACTGTAGATCCTGCTGTTGCATCGTTGACATCACACACTCATTATTAAGATGGCCACTACTATTCCACAGTTTACTGCCATCATTCTTGCAATTTTAAAAGAACTCTTTTAGTCTGTTGGCATGCACTTTTGTATATTTATTCTTCTTCAACTGAATTACTACATTTGGTCCCTTAGTCTCAATTACTGTATACGGACCCCTCCATTGACTGTCCAACTTTTTCGAACGGCCTCGCCTCACACTTTCATCAAATAATAAAACTCTGTCTCCTGTTCGGAATACTACGGGATTTTGCGTCTTATCATAATTTTCCTTACTTTTCATTTTCGCTTGCGCCGTCGCCTCTCGCGCTTCTTGGTGCATTGCCCTTAACCGTTCTTTCAATTCGATTACATAATCGTCGTAGTTGTATATTATTTCTGCCGGTTTCTTCTGCAATATTCCCGGTATATTACATATTCTTCCGAAGAATAATTCGTGAGGCGTATATCCTGTGGTACTGTGTGGTGTTGTATTAAAAACAAACACTGCATATGGGATCCAGGTATCCCAATCTGTTTGACCTCTATTTATGTAATGCCGCAGCATTTCCGTCAATGTGCGATGCGTTCTTTCTAACGCTCCATTCGCTTGTGGGTGATTACTTGTAGTGTGTACCTTCTCTATACGTAACAACCTACATATTCTTCTCATTAGGTCACCCATAAAATTGCTTCCCATGTCACTTAATAAAATAGACGGTATTCCAAACCGTAGAATTATCCGTTCTACTAGCACTCTTGCTACCGTATCAGCACCTTGCTGCTCTATGGGCTCGGCTACCAAAAACTTTGTTAAAGCATCCTGAAATGTCAGTATATATTTATTTCCTGTTTCTGACTGTTGTAGTGGACCTACGATGTCTATATCACATCTTTCAAATACATGCTCTGGAGTTCTTGTTATCTCCATTGGCATCTTTGTCTTATTCTGGGTAATCTTATTCTTTTGGCAGCTTTCGCACTGGCGAATGTACTGCTCAATGTCGGCTTTCATGCCTTCCCAGCTACAATATTTCCTAATTCTATCATAGGTCCTACCTATTCCCTGATGTCCACCAATTGGCGATTCATGATACTGCTTTAATATCTTCGTCTTCTCTTCCTGAGTAAGTTCTTCCTTATTATTTGCCCCTGGTGGTAATGTTCCCTTCTCATTATCACTTATTTCGTCATCGGTCTCTCTAATGTTCCGAATTCGCGAAAGAGCATCTGCAACCTGATTTCTTTTGCCGCTCTTATACACGATCTCATAATCATATTCCTCAAGTTTCAACCGGAACTTCATTAATCTGGATGACGGGTCTGATACACTATTAATCCATAACAATGGTTTATGGTCTGTACAAATGGTAAATTTCCTTCCAAACAAATAGGGTCTGAACTGTTTCACTGCCCAACAAATGGCTAGCATTTCCCTTTCAATAGTGCTGTAGTTTCTTTCTGCCCTGTTTAAGGTCCTGGATACATATGCTACAGGTAAGTCCTTACCAATTATACCTTGACTTAAAACAGCTCCTATCGCATCTTGACTTGCGTCTGTGGTTACTACAAAACTTTTTGTGAAATCGGGATACTGCAAAATGGGAGGATTCAACAATTTTTCCTTCAATTGTTGAAAGCCTCTTCCTGTTTTGTTCCCCATATATATGTAACTCCTTTCTTTAGCAACTCATACAACGGCTTAGCAATTTTACTATAATTACTAATAAACCGTCGATAGTATCCACTCAAACCTAAGAATGCCTTTAACTGACTGGTATTACTCGGTTGCGGGTATTGCTTCACGGCTTCTACCTTTTTTGGATCAGGTTTCAATCCCTCCTCTGTGAGTACTTGTCCCAAAAATGTAACCTCTTTCCGTAGAAATTCACATTTGTCTACTTGTAACTTGAGGTTGTACTTTCTCAGTCTTTCGAAAAACGTCTTCTAACCTGTCATTATGTTCTTTTAATGATGATCTAAAAATAATGACGTCATCCAAATAAATTAACACTTTCTCACCTTGCAGTCCTGTTAACACAGAGTTCATCAATTTTTGGAAGGTATTTGGTGCCGTTTTTAATCCCATAGGCATCCTTTGAATTCATAATGTCCATATGAAGTGCTAAACGCTGTCTTTTCCCGATTTTTCTCGTCCAATAAGACCTGATAATATCCTTTCGCTAAGTCCAGTGTCGAGAAATATTTTGCCTTTCCTAGCCCATCCAATATTTCACCAATTCGCGGCAATGGGAACACATTATTTACTGTCAGATCATTAAGCTTTCTGTAGTCTATTACCACACGCCATTTCTGTTTACCACTTGCATCCATTTTCTTCGGAATTATTAGTACCGGCGAATTCCATGCACTATCACTAGGTACTACTATGTCATCTTGTAGTAGTTTATCTATTTCGGCTTGCAAATTTCCTTTTTGCGCCTCTGGTATTCGGTATGGCCTCAACCGAACTATCTTTCCTTCTGCCTCCGGAAGGAGTTTAATTTCATGCTTGACGGCCTCTGTATAACCTAATCTATCCCCCGGCAAATGGAATATGTCATTATACGCCGCACAAATCGCCAATAGGGCTTCCTGCTCTTCTTTGTTCAAATAATCGACCCGGAGATTTTCCTTTAGCTTGCTTAACCGAGATCTGCCCTCCGGTTGCTCTATTCTAACTTGCCTTATGTGGGTTTCTTTTAATTCTGGCACTTTCTCAGCTTCTACTATGGGATTTTCTAATTTAACTTCCTCTTCCGTAGTATTTAACATGCTTGTGATGCACACTCCGTTTCTCACGGATACCAATGCTTCTGGCACAAATAGACCTGGTTTTACTTCTTGCTTCGGGATTATCGCCTCCGGTACATCCTTCAGCGTAATTCGTAACTTCACGATCTTTTCCTCGCGCGGGCCTATTCTTATTTCTGAGTTTCGAGCCTTCCCGGCTTCCACTCTCAGTTGAGTACTACACTTACTCCCGTTTTTCGCGATTGGAATCGCTTTTGACTTTGTGGTATTAGCCACGTCCGCATAGGTGCGATCCATCGCATCCTTATGCCACGCAGATCTTACTGCTAACGAGTCGGACTTTTCCGCATTCGTTATACTACTACGCCCTTTCACGGGGCTTACTGTCTTCGATGCAGCACCTACTGCCCTCGAAAACCTTCCGTCACGTCGCACAATTCCGTTAGTCGACGGACAATCTCGCCTTTTCACGGGGCCTACCGTCTTCAAATCAGCACCCAGTGCCCTCGGAAACCTTCTGTCACGTCTCACAGTTCCTTTAGTGAGCGGACACATTTCACTTGATGTCGCAATCCTCACGACATCTTCCCTGTCGCGTCGCACAGATCCGTTAGTGGACGGACAGACACCATTTCGCGTCGTAATCCCTACGACACTTCTCCCGTCCCGTCGCACAGTTCCGTTAGTGGACGGACGAGCATGAATTGGTGACGTAACCCTTACGACACCCACAACATTCTTGTAGCCGTCGGTTCGTCTTACCGATCTACAAGAACCACTACAACGCATCTCACGTTGTGTCTGAAATGGCCCTTCTTGCGCGGTCTCCAAGCTAATTCGCTTCCCACGAATCTCAATGGTCCTCCCACCATAATCTATTATGGCCCTATTTTGTGCCAGGAAATCCCTTCCTAACAAGCCTTCACATGGTAAGTCTACATCCGTCCCTATCACATAGAACTTTTGCCTTAGTACCAAGCCCTTTTCGACTTGCAACTCAATTACTACGGAAGCTTCTGTTTTCACTACATTGTTACTAATCCCTTTAATTCTAATTTTTTCACTAGTATCCCTTTTTGCTCCCTTAGGTATACTATCCTTTTTTATTAAGCTGATCTGTGCCCCACTATCTACCAGGAATTTCATCCGATTATGCTTTGCTCCATCACATTGCATCACTACAAATTCATTCTTGTTTGTGCAGTCTACTTTATATACTTTTGGGGGCCTGGCGCAATGTGACTGCCTCATTACGCCACTTAACAGTTTACCTGTCTATTATCCCTTTTTCTCACTACCCCGCTATTTTCACGGCACTCCCGAGCATAGTGCCCTTTTTTATTACATTTATAACATGTAATTTCATTTGTGTACGGTGACTTTTTCTTAAAGGGTGCTGTTTGGGCCACTTGCCTAGCGCTACTTCTCGTCTCTCGCCGTGTTTCCATCGTTCTGACGGCGTTTTCTTTCTCTAATTTGTTTATCTGGGCTAGCAAAGCATTTATCGCTTTCTTATCCAGTTCGTCCTCTTTGTCAACCATTCTTACACGCCTTTGCGCTCGACAATCCTTGGCTGTATGCCCGGATTTTCCGCAACTGAAACAGTTTGGGACGGTTTTTCTCTCTACTCTGGGGGTTCTAAAGGAATAGCGCGCTACCGGTTTTTCCTTTGCGGAAGCTATCGCACTTTCCTCAGTAGCTGCTATCTCTACCGCTTCAGAAAGTGTAACAGTTTCTCCCCTGGCCCGTACAATTGTTTTCACTCGGTCATCGTATAACCCTTGAATAAAAACCGCTCTTCCTAACTTTAATACAAGAGCTATGCTGCCTGCCAATTCCGTTTCTGCCATAACGCCCCTTATGGCTTCCCTAAACTGATGCTGGAGTGCATCTATGCGCGAACCCCATTGCGCAATGCTCTCCCATGATTCTTGCCTACTAGCAATCATTTTACTTGCATAATAGTCTAGCGTTCTTTTGCAGCCATAGTTTTCAACCAATATCCCACGAACTGCCGGCCAAGTTGTGGTCAAATCTCTGACGAGCAATTTACTTCTAGCTGTCCCTACTATTCTGGCTTTAACAAATTTTAACAAGATCTCATGCTGTTCTGGCGCCACCAGTTCAAAAGCACTATCACAGTTGACCAAAAATTCATTTAACTGTGCCTTATCGCCATCAAAAGAATGAGGAATTAATTTAATGACTTCATTTAAACTAATATACTGCCTCTGAGGTGATGACTGTGCCTCCTGACTACTTGGCATTGCTTCGTTAGGCATGCTTGCTGTGCGTATTATCTCACCTGCTGGAATTGGCTTTTAAGCGATGTGCACTGCTCGTTTGGCTGCTGACTACGGCTGATGACTGCTGACAGCGGCTCGTCCCGCTGCCCTCGGCTGCGTCGCGCTGACTTCGGCTGCGTTGTGGTGATTGCGGCTGCGTTTGCGGTGACTGCGGCTGCGTCACGGCTGCACTCGGCTGCGTCGCGGCTACTGTTGTCGACCCTCGTTGACCTCGGCTGCGTTACGGCTGCTACCCGTCTTGTTGTCTCGTGGATGCTGCTGGCAGGTTTTCTCCGTTGTCGAGTGACCCCTCTCGTGGTCGACCAGTGGATCCCCTTCTTCTTCTCTCGACGCTTACTTATTTGCAGTGACCTCCCTCTGTCGGCTTCGTTCTTCAAGCCGTCAGTCTGGCTATGACTTCGGGCTGATATTTCTTAGAAATTTTCAAACACCTATTCCTCAAGTCTGTGGCCTTATATCGCCGATATGCTGACCTTTGGCCAACCCTGGCTAACTTTTGGTCAAGCAGTATCTAACAGTGGCTATCCTGGCCAAAAACCCTACACCTGACATCAAAAAAATGATTAGTATGTTGCGTCCGGTTGGTTATTTACTTCCGCGAGCGGTTCGGAAGTTGGGAGCTAGACTTCCGTATTGTTGTTGGAAGTCTAAATAAGAGTGAGTAACGATTTTTCAAACTTGGGAACTCGGTGTGGAAAATGGTTTGAGAAATAAAAACACATACAAGTTGAAATTACAATCAACTTGCAGCTCACGAAGCCCGACCTGCTTCCACTGAAATTATTCAGACCTTACGGGAGGTACCTATTCCTCATCAGAATCATCAGAATCTGGAAACATCATACCTGCCGGTTCCTCTGGAAACTCCCCGGTTGCCAGACTATGCTGGTAACACCAGTTTAGAAGTATGAGAAACCCGAAGGAGAGATACCACCCCTCGAGAGTAACTAGCTTGGGTCCTTCTATCTGCTGGTCCGTCATTTACAAAGACCCTTGTACTTGAAGACCCTAACAGCTAACAACGGTGACTACTGTGCCCTGCACTAGTCTGTCTCTCTGTCCTACTCTCACAGACCTGCTCTGTCTCTGCTCCGCCCTACTCTGGCTCTCGGTGGCCCGGCCACCTCTTTTATATCGTCCGGTGACGACATTACTTGTGTCTTCTCGACCTTCTGGAACATTCTGTTGCGCTGGTCACGTATCCTACGTTCTTGCATCAGCCCTTGTTGATCCTTCTGGAAATTTCCGTGTTTTCCTGTCACGCAAGCTGTCGGGTCGATGGCGTTATCGGGGTCTCTTCCGCTGCTTGTCAACACACAGTCCTATCTCCCCTCGCTCGACCTTCCGGCCTTTATCTACTGTTTATGTTTACTGCCTCTGTTGATAAAACATTGCTTCTCCACAACATCCTACGCGTCTCCGAACACGTAAATCCTACACTTAATTGTGCAACCTGT
>JARYHS010006851.1:1910515-1928515 GCA_031002005.1 Vandiemenella viatica
TACTAAGTTCTTGAACATATAACTTCTTATAACTACACATCAGTTCAATTTCTGTTTTGGCCACTGCCTTACAGAATCATCGTACGTATATCACAACTGCTTCATGACCACTTAGTTATCTTTATTTGGAAAACCATTATACGTGTTTTTTCTCCTTTGTGCTTTGCTGTGTTGCTTCTATAAATCTCCCTTATTAAGGTATTTCCATACATCTGCTTTACTGTTTCAATTCTTCCTGATGTGCAATATGGCTATCACAATTGTGTTTTGCTTGATTTTTGGTGTTTTGTTTGCTTTCAGTTTTTCACAATGATATGATCAAGTTTTGTTTTGCACTATTGTTTTTTTAATGTTTACTGTTCACTCATATTGTGATAACGGTTAATGGTATAAATAACTGAACCAAAATAATCATTACTGTTTGCTTCACTGTGGAGACTTTATTGTACTGGTTTATTTCAGTTTTCTTCCTGAATTTTACAGATTTACCTTCTTAATTAAGCATTAGATATCTCAAAAGCAGAACAGCAGTTCCAAACCTAGCCTCCTAATAAATTGAAGATTGGACACTGGAAATAGTTTAAAAGCAAAACTTTAAAGCATTTGGGACATAGTTTTGTAAAATAATGTTTAAAATTAACTAGAGACGTAGAGTAGAAAGTGGTCTTTTTTTAAGTGAAAGAAAGAGTAGGATAGTGGGTCATGAGGGATTTTCTAACTTATGAATAAAAAAAACTTGAAGGAAGGCATAGAGTCAAATAGAGGTTAAAATAAATGAAGCTATTAAATGAGGATGTATGCTATAGTATAGGAAGAGATGGAGGACAGCTTTAAATGAGTCAAGGAACTAATAATAGGAAGAGAAGTTCTGCACCCATTATTTCAGTTGTAAAAGTGTCTGTACATATTTGTTATACAACATTTCACTAATTGGATCAGTGCACAATATACGTCATCACTGTATCTGTGGGAAATGACTTTGATAAATGAAATAATCGGATTGGAATATTACAGTATTTTTGTCACAACTTATTTGTAGCAATTCCATCAAACCTAGTTTTGTGGTGAATCTTTAGAAACACTTTTAATTCTTTCTAACTTATTGCAACTTGCAGTATATCATATTACCACCTTCTACCTGTTTCATAAACACTTAAACCAGCAGGCATACATATTACGTGCATTGGTTAGTGGGTGCTTTCAGCATTTTGACTTAAGGTTTCAGCGTCTCCATAAAACTCGAGGAAAGTTGAAAAGGGAACAAATTACTAAGAACTAAATAGTTTCCGATAATGATTCAAAATTTTTTATTTCACAAGCTCTCTCATATAAAAGATTTCACCCCCTCGATGATAATTTCGAAGGTTCTTTTTATCTTTTTCAAAATAGTTCCTCTTGCGTGTAACACTCTTAATATATGTCCTTAAGTATAGTCCCTAACAACGCTTTTATATGGACCAAATCTTGTGCAATCTGAAGACACATGTGATGAACTAAAGTGACCTCATTTTGTTTGAGTGTGTGTGTGTGGGGGGGGGGGGGGGGGCAGGCTAACAAATATAATAATTTAACAAGTCAGTAATGGAAAGGAATGAACAACTAAACTGATTTTACATAATTTTGTGAATAAATCCGTCGAAAACAACTGGTTTGGTGAATTTTGTTTTATTTAATTCCCCAGACGCGTTTTCCCTTGTGGTGTAGGGCATCTTCAGTGGCTGTAAAGTGTTTTTACATGTGTTGTTACAATAATTACATACAATATAATTCTTAATAAAATGTATATACATATGTACACACTGTACTCACAGATATAATGGTATTCCTTTACATGTCGGTCTGGAACAGCACTTCACACGCTTTCACATAATGTTCATTACAGTTTTCTTTAAAATTATTTGTTACACTAGTTGTTTTTCTGTTGCACTTGTTCTTATGTTAATCTTTTTCTGTTTATTTACACATGTGTGTTACACACGGTTTGTTATGATTTTACCAGATGTTTACAGTAGTGCCAACTTAGTTTCTGTTGTTATTGTTTGTGTGTTGTACTTTCTATTAAATTATCTCTCTGTTTTTGTGCTGAGATACTGTTTGTGATTATTGTGTTAGTGAATGTATTCGTTTTCTTGTTTTGAGACTGCTTTTTGTGTTGTTAGAGTGTTGTATAGTGTTTTGTTGGTTAAATTTGTGAATTCGTTTATTTTGTTTTTCCTATTGCTATCGATTTGTGTATATGGTAGCTTTCCTGAAATGTAAGTAGATGATTTTTGTGGTTGTTGATTTGTAATATTTTCATTTCTGTATTTATATTGGTAGGAGGGTGATTATTGTCTAATAAATGTTCAGCAAATGTGGAGTGATTTGTGCAGCTTATTGCTCTGATGTGTTCTTTATATCTTATGTTAAAATTTCTGGATGTCTGTCCTATGTATACAGCCTGACACTGTTGGCATGTTAACTGGTATATTCCTGCTTGTTGGTATAAGTCACTTTCAGTGTTGGAGTTTAGATGTTTGTGTAGTGTGTTATTTGTCCTGAAAGCAATTTGTATTCCTTGTTTCTTAAATATGTTGCTGATTCTGTGTGTGTGTTTATTATTGTATGTCATGGTGTACCAGTGTTTCTTGGTTTGGTTCAGTGTGCTTGTGTTTTGTATCCTAGGTGGTATTTGTTTGTTGTTGTTGTTTTTTATTTTGTTGTTGAGCTGTTCAATAAGTTTTTGTGAGTACCCATTATTATTTGCTATTTGGATGATTGTGTTATATTCTCTGGTGTAGTCTTTCTCGGATAGGGGTATCATATTTAGCCTGTTTAGCATGTGTCTCAGTGCTGCTTGTTTGTGATTGTTTGGATGGTTAGAATTGTTGTGAATTATAGTGTCAGTGTGTGTGGGTTTTCTATATATGCTGAAGGAGTGTAATGGGCCTTTTTTGGTTATTGTTATGTCAAGGAAGTTGAGTGAGTTGTTTGTTTCTTTCTCTATGGTGAATTTTATATTACTGTGGATGTTATTAATTTCTTCATGGAATGTGGAAATATTATGTTGTGGTTCATCTATCAAGCAAATGACGTCATCCACGTATCTGTGCCAGTATAGTATGTTGTACTTCTTGTTTGTGAATATCTGGTGTTCAATATGATCCATGAAAATATCTGCCATGATGCCTGAAACCGGAGAGCCCATTGGTAAACCTTCATTTTGGATATAGTATTTGTTATTGAATTGGAAATAGTTTTGTGATGTTACAAGGTTTAGTATTTCTGTTATCTCTTTGATGTGTGTGTCTGGGACTGTGTTATGTGTGTATAGGTTGTTTTGTATAATATTAATTGTTTCATTGACTGGGATGATAGAGAACATATTTACAACATCAAATGATAAGAGTGTGGCTGTGTCAGGTATTGGTATTGTGTTTACTTTTTGTATCAACTGTGTTGTATTTTTGATGGTTCTGTCATTGTGGTATCTGTATTTTTCTCTGAGGAATTCATGTATGAATCTGCTTAGATGGTACGTTGGTGCCTTCCTGAAATTTATTATTGGTCTTATTGGTATGTCATTTTTATGTATTTTTGGTTGGCCTCTGAGCTTTGGAGCCTTAGGATTTTTTTGAGGAATGTTCTGTTTTTGCCAATCTGTTAAAATGTGATTAATGTTTTTGAGGCACTTTTTTAGGTTGTTGTGAAATCTGTTTGTGGGATTTGTTTTTAATTCAGTTATTTGGTTGTTTGCTATAAACTGTTCTGTTTTTTCATTGTATTCTTTTTTGCATTAGTACTATTGTGTTTCCTTTATCTGCCTTAGTAGTTATTATATCATTTGTTTGCAATTTGACTTTTAATGTTTTCAGTGTGTTGTTTGTGTCTTTGTTGTGAGTGTACTTCAGTTTTGTATTAATATGTCTTATTTCATTTGCGATTAGTTCTCTTGTTAGGCCTGCATTTAATGATGTGTTCTGTGCTTTTTCTTCTTGTGTGATTATATATTCTGATTCAGTGATGATGTGTTCAATAAATTTGTCCTTGCTTGTTGTGTTTGTGTTGTGTTTTAACCCTTTCTGCAGTAACTGAGTTTCTTGTTCACTTAGTTGTATATTAGTCAAGTTGATGAGTTTGGGGTGAAAATTGTGGTTGGGTATAAGTTGTTCATTTGATAAATCTATGTGCTGTTTCCTTTGGTTATTTTTCAATACTTTGATTTTATTATTGTGCTTTGCTTTAATGTTGTCTATAATAGCTGCTGTGTGGTCTTCAATTCTTTCTATAATATCACTCAGTATTGTTGGGTTGTTTAATTGTGTGGCAAGCTGTAGGTGTGTCATGTAGAGTGTTTTGTTTTGATTTGCTTTCTTGCTATAAAGTGCTCTTATTTCCTTACTAATCCATTGGTTTTCTGCTATTGTTTTAGCCTGTTGTGCTGGTTTAGTGCTGTTCCTGACCGTCACGTTTACATAATTCGGTTTGAGATTTTGTTGAATGCATAACTTATTAAATTTGATGCTCTGGATGGTTTTGTGAAGATTGAGATGTTGAGTCTTGTATCGCTGATATGTGGCCGTTGGGAATGCCTGACGAGGCTGTGAAATATTAATATGGTAATAGGCCATCTTCCCGCAGTTGCTGAACAATAATTTTGTGAATAAATCCGTCGAAAACAACTGGTTTGGTGAATTTTGTTTTTATTTAATTCCCCAGACGCGTTTCGCCCTTGTGGTGTAGGGCATCTTCAGTGGCTGTAAAGTGTTTTTACATGTGTTGTTACAATAATTACATACAATATAACTCTTAATAAAATGTATATACATATGTACACACTGTACTCACAGATATAATGGTATTCCTTTACATGTCGGTCTGGAACAGCACTTCACACGCTTTCACATAACTGTTCATTACAGTTTTCTTTAAAACTATTGTTACACTAGTTGTTTTTTCTGTTGCACTTGTTCTTATGTTAATCTTTTTCTGTTTATTTACACATGTGTGTTACACACGGTTTGTTTTGATTTTACCAGATGTTTACAGTAGTGCCAACTTAGTTTCTGTTGTTATTGTTTGTGTGTTGTACTTTCTATTAAATTATCTCTCTGTTTTTGTGCTGAGGTACTGTTTGTGATTATTGTGTTAGTGAATGTATTCGTTTTCTTGTTTTGAGACTGCTTTTTGTGTTGTTAGAGTGTTGTATAGTGTTTTGTTGGTTAAATTTGTGAATTCGTTTATTATTGTTTTTCCTATTGCTATCGATTTGTGTATATGGTAGCTTTCCTGAAATGTAAGTAGATGATTTTTGTGGTTGTTGATTTGTAATATTTTCATTTCTGTATTTATATTGGTAGGAGGGTGATTATTGTCTAATAAATGTTCAGCAAATGTGGAGTGATTTGTGCAGCTTATTGCTCTGATGTGTTCTTTATATCTTATGTTAAAATTTCTGGATGTCTGTCCTATGTATACAGCCTGACACTGTTGGCATGTTAACTGGTATATTCCTGCTTGTTGGTATAAGTCACTTTCAGTGTTGGAGTTTAGATGTTTGTGTAGTGTGTTATTTGTCCTGAAAGCAATTTGTATTCCTTGTTTCTTAAATATGTTGCTGATTCTGTGTGTGTGTTTATTATTGTATGTCATGGTGTACCAGTGTTTCTTGGTTTGGTTCAGTGTGCTTGTGTTTTGTATCCTAGGTGGTATTTGTTTGTTGTTGTTGTTTTTTATTTTGTTGTTGAGCTGTTCAATAAGTTTTTGTGAGTACCCATTATTATTTGCTATTTGGATGATTGTGTTATATTCTCTGGTGTAGTCTTTCTCGGATAGGGGTATCATTTAGCCTGTTTAGCATGTGTCTCAGTGCTGCTTGTTTGTGATTGTTTGGATGGTTAGAATTGTTGTGAATTATAGTGTCAGTGTGTGTGGGTTTTCTATATATGCTGAAGGAGTGTAATGGGCCTTTTTTGGTTATTGTTATGTCAAGGAAGTTGAGTGAGTTGTTTGTTTCTTTCTCTATGGTGAATTTTATATTACTGTGGATGTTATTAATTTCTTCATGGAATGTGGAAATATTATGTTGTGGTTCATCTATCAAGCAAATGACGTCATCCACGTATCTGTGCCAGTATAGTATGTTGTACTTCTTGTTTGTGAATATCTGGTGTTCAATATGATCCATGAAAATATCTGCCATGATGCCTGAAACCGGAGAGCCCATTGGTAAACCTTCATTTTGGATATAGTATTTGTTATTGAATTGGAAATAGTTTTGTGATGTTACAAGGTTTAGTATTTCTGTTATCTCTTTGATGTGTGTGTCTGGGACTGTGTTATGTGTGTATAGGTTGTTTTGTATAATATTAATTGTTTCATTGACTGGGATGATAGAGAACATATTTACAACATCAAATGATAAGAGTGTGGCTGTGTCAGGTATTGGTATTGTGTTTACTTTTTGTATCAACTGTGTTGTATTTTTGATGGTTCTGTCATTGTGGTATCTGTATTTTTCTCTGAGGAATTCATGTATGAATCTGCTTAGATGGTACGTTGGTGCCTTCCTGAAATTTATTATTGGTCTTATTGGTATGTCATTTTTATGTATTTTTGGTTGGCCTCTGAGCTTTGGAGCCTTAGGATTTTTTTGAGGAATGTTCTGTTTTTGCCAATCTGTTAAAATGTGATTAATGTTTTTGAGGCACTTTTTTAGGTTGTTGTGAAATCTGTTTGTGGGATTTGTTTTTAATTCAGTTATTTGGTTGTTTGCTATAAACTGTTCTGTTTTTTCATTGTATTCTTTTTTGCATTAGTACTATTGTGTTTCCTTTATCTGCCTTAGTAGTTATTATATCATTTGTTTGCAATTTGACTTTTAATGTTTTCAGTGTGTTGTTTGTGTCTTTGTTGTGAGTGTACTTCAGTTTTGTATTAATATTTCTTATTTCATTTGCGATTAGTTCTCTTGTTAGGCCTGCATTTAATGATGTGTTCTGTGCTTTTTCTTCTTGTGTGATTATATATTCTGATTCAGTGATGATGTGTTCAATAAATTTGTCCTTGCTTGTTGTGTTTGTGTGTGTTTTAACCCTTTCTGCAGTAACTGAGTTTCTTGTTCACTTAGTTGTATATTAGTCAAGTTGATGAGTTTGGGGTGAAAATTGTGGTTGGGTATAAGTTGTTCATTTGATAAATCTATGTGCTGTTCCTTTGGTTATTTTTCAATACTTTGATTTTATTATTGTGCTTTGCTTTAATGTTGTCTATAATAGCTGCTGTGTGGTCTTCAATTCTTTCTATAATATCACTCAGTATTGTTGGGTTGTTTAATTGTGTGGCAAGCTGTAGGTGTGTCATGTAGAGTGTTTTGTTTTGATTTGCTTTCTTGCTATAAAGTGCTCTTATTTCCTTACTAATCCATTGGTTTTCTGCTATTGTTTTAGCCTGTTGTGCTGGTTTAGTGCTGTTCCTGACCGTCACGTTTACATAATTCGGTTTGAGATTTGTTGAATGCATAACTTATTAAATTTGATGCTCTGGATGGTTTTGTGAAGATTGAGATGTTGAGTCTTGTATCGCTGATATGTGGCCGTTGGGAATGCCTGACGAGGCTGTGAAATATTAATATGGTAATAGGCCATCTTCCCGCAGTTGCTGAACAATAATTTTGTGAATAAATCCGTCGAAAACAACTGGTTTGGTGAATTTTGTTTTTATTTAATTCCCCAGACGCGTTTCGCCCTTGTGGTGTAGGGCATCTTCAGTGGCTGTAAAGTGTTTTTACATGTGTTGTTACAATAATTACATACATATAATTATTACCATATTAAACTGATTTTCTTTCTTCTGTGCACTTAAAGGCTCTCCTGAATCTCATCTAACTGACAAAAAATTTCTCTAGGTAATATGATAAATTATCAGTGGCCAACAAAAAACAAATCTCAAGTTTTGAATACATTATGAATTTATTCTGTCTCATTGCACTTGAAAGAAACTATGTGTGACATTGGAGGCAAATTATATTGTTAGGAGAAAATGTTTTAAAATTGTACATCGCCAGGACTGGCAAAAGACTGAATTCCGAATAAGTAAAAAGCATATTTTATTATATGTGATAGATGTAATTAGATTTGTGCCACTTTGAAAAAGTACTGGAGAGTGGAGTAATAGTACATCTATTATAAAAAAAAACAAACAAAAAAAACAATGAATTTGGATGTAAGATTCAGCAAATAAAATAAAACTAACAAACTAAAATAGACCCCCCTCCCCCCCCAAAAAAAACAGCATTAGGAGGTTAAAAGTAGGTTGTATCATAACCAATGACATACACTATCACTATGTTAAATTCCATGAAAATCAGTCTATTAGCTTTTTTATGATGGCTGAACAGGCAGAGACAATCTAAATTTCAGAATTTTTCCATCTCTGCCATAAATAGTGTATATTGAACAGAGGAATTTCAGGTTCGGGGTAAAATGGGTGACTCTTTTTTTAGCTCTTTCTTTTTATTTCTCTACAAAATTGCCGGGCAACAGTGGCCCTATGGGTGGATTTCTTGGTTCAGAGCCTGGGGGCCCTGCAGCCGGTAATGGGGTCCCCCATCAACCGGCGGGCCCGGGTACACTTGACCAGCTTACCCCTCCCTAACGCTGGCCCTGATATTGAAGTAATGCTTTTTGTAACAAATTTCATGTACAGACAACTTATGTGAAGGTTTACTATGTGGCACAGTAAATATGATAAACATTAGGTATTTAAGTTATTCCACATATTATTTGTTTGTTACTTTATACAAGTTGCCAACTGCAAATCAATAATTCCTGATCTCATATTCTAGAAGTAAAATGCATCTTTATTCCTTATACTTTTTCCGATTTTAACCACAATATTCTAAATTTCACCACCTCAAATCTCCTCATCACTACCAAATTACATCTTGGCTGATTTCTTCTTCTTCTACGGTAGTCAGTCCTGGGATTGGTCTGTGTCAGTCTTCTATTCAGCTCTTCTCTCTGCCCTCCTCTTTGTATCTTTTGCAGCCAACATCTTCCATCATCTGTTGGATGTATTTTAAACGTGGTCTTCCTCAATATCTCCTTCTACCTTTCCCACCATTATTGTCTTAAGATATGTCCAATTAACATTGTCTTCTGCGTTTTTATACTCTGCCATATAGAGTTATACTCTCCCGCCTTCTCAAAAATTTCCTCATTAATAATCTTGTCCCTCCAGATAATCTTTAACATCCATCAGTAGCTCCATTGCTCAAACAAAATTAATCTTATAAATGAATGTAATTTTTCTCGGCATTGTTTATTTATTAATGTTTCTCGGGAAACAAACTGAGTAATATCATTATAAATGCACAATTTTTCAGTGACATGAATCATCGTCACCATCTTCAGGTGCAGTTGTAAACCTTGAAGTCTGCCCTTGAGCACGTTGTTTAAAACTGGCATGGCAACGACAGATGTTGTTATGTTGCCTAGCAGCATCTCAGATATTATTATACGCCCGCAAAACACAAAAGCAGACCGTTGGTGACGAGCAGCCTCAATAACAGGAATCCATGCATCACTTATCTGGAACCCACAATCCCTGTTAACCAAATCAGACGTGAGGCCTTGCTCTTCATACAACCGGAGTTTACTGCATCCCATGTGAATGTGGAAAGAAATACATCAGCCAGATGATACAGTGTATAAAACAACGTTGTTTGGAACTACACCCGATATGTTCGCCTGAGGCAAAAAGACAAATCTGCAGTGGCGGAACATAGTTTGGCAGAAGGACATGGTTTTGATTTCGAAGCGACTAAGGTGCTGACACATACGAGAGGCTTCTGGGACAGCTTCATTAAAGAATCATTTGAAATTCGCCTCGCGTCTGATTTGGTTAACAGGGATTGTGGGTTCCAGATAAGTGATGCATGGATTCCTGTCATTGAGGCTGCTCATCACCAACGGTCTGCTTTTTGTGTTCCGCGGGAGTATAATAATGTCTGAGATGCTGCTAGGCAACATAAAAACATCTGTTCGATGCCATGCCAGTTTTCAAACAACCCACTCAAGGCAGACTTCAAGGTTTACAACTGCACCTCAAGATGGCGACGATGATTTATGTCACCGAAATATTGTGCATTAATAATGACATTACTTCAGTTTGGTTCTCAAGAAGCATTAATAAAAAAATTAATCTTTTTTTATCTTCTGTACCAACTGTTGAGATTTAACATCCATACAGGGCAATACTCCAGACATAAGCTTTTGATAGTCTTTTCCTCTTTATCTAGCTGATATTATTTGTTGTAAAATTAGTTTCACTTTGTTTGAACGTTATTTTGCTTGTGCTGTCCTGCATTTTATATGAATCTTGCTTCTTCCATCTTTTGTGATTTTCCTTCCTAGGTAGCAGAATTCTCACACATCCTCCAGTACTGTCAGATAGCGCGATTGTATTTCACGCCATGACACCATTTGCCAGGTGTCTTGTTTCGAGTGGTCTATACTTTGTGGGCGGTTGACGACTGGAAGGACCCCGGGGTGGATTTGACTGACCTTTGGGATTTGCTGTCCCTCTTGTAATCCGTCTTGCGTTATGTTCTTGATTCAAGAGATTGCTTCGTCTGCGTCTTGATGTTACTAATAAGAGGTTAAATTACGTCAGGTGTGACACCAGCTGGTCTACGTCAAGCAACGTGGATAGGAAGGCTAGCACTTGTGAAGTGACTAGCTGATAATTCTACCCTTTATATAAATGATACGACGCTAACAACTGAACAACCTGTTTATTGTGGCACTTGACTGTACATGTTACAATCGTTAGGGCGCTACTGCAAGGCTATTTCTGACTGGCGTCTATGAACGGTGGCTACTGATATTTACTGATAGAATGGCAGACTGGACTTAGAGGAATGTATTGCTGGCTAGACTAGGCTGGCGAGAATGGCTTAGCTACAAGTTAACCCATCTTGTCAACTAAACTGCTCCTGATGAACTGAGAGTGAATAAACTGTTCCGTGGCCACACGCCACCTCGTGTTTGACGTCATTGATTCCAGTTCGATCCACTTGAAGGTGACTCCTTCAGTCAGCATGTAAGCATTATGTGGAGGAACAAACAAACTTACGCTGAATTTGTATCAGCGAAGCCTCATGTGTCCTGTACCTACCTCCTGAGAATATTACATTAAAATATCATATTTTACCATAATAAAGCCTTGAGGTAGAAAGGACTCTCACAGTACTTCTCCATTAATTTTAATTTCGAGTTTATCATGTCAGTAATAAAGGTAAAAGTGAAATTACCCTATAACACACCAAAGTTGACAACTGCGATGAGAGAAAAACATGGAGGCAGACCCTCAAATACAATATTTTGGTATTAACCTTATTATACATTGAAAATGAGCCTTTTGGTTCTGGGCGTGTGCACACAGAATGAATAAGATTAATACGAAAATATTGTATTTGTATGTTCGCTTATTTGTTTTTTTCTCATCGCTGCTATTGAATTTGGTACTGTGAAGGATTAATTTCCCTTTTATATCACCTAAAGCTGCTTCCTTTTTCCTTAGTTTCTTTATCATATCAGTCACTCTTTCTCTTCTAAGTTAATTTCTAGCAGTCCTAATTTGCATGCTCTCTAACTCCTATATTTCTCGCCCGTAATGTGGGTCCTGTCCTATCTCACAATACTCAAGTAATGTTTGTATCCTTGTATAATCTATAACACCCTTCTAGTACAACCTCTTCAGTGTCTCCTGCATAATATATATGAACCAACTGTAACTACTGCCATGTCATAGGCCTTTACAAAACAATTCCCCCTCAACCATATAATCTCATAAACCAGTATTTTTTTTCTCTGTCTAATCAGCTTGGTAGGTATCTTGTTAAATTGAGAAAATTTGCCCAAGTAGAATTGCCTTCGGACTTCATAATAAGATACTACGTACACATGTAAACAAATGCTCCTGCGATTATAACTTACAACTACTTCAAAACTAAAACTCAACCAATGAACTAGTCTCTGTCAATTGATTATTTAGGCATTACAGAAAATTCCAGAATGAATCAATGTCATCTGACTGACGTTTCTGACATTCTAACAATACATTAAAACAATCAGAATTAACACAAAAACATTCACAATCATTATGAAATGCACAGAAATCAAAATTAAAGAAATTTACACACAAAATTGTTTACAAAGATCAGTCCAATCTGTCATAAACTGTCCTCCAATTATCATAGCTCACATTAATACTTACAATTACATACCTTTAATCAATGTTTAATGTATAATACTGTTTTTAAACAAATCACATAGCTTTTACGTAATTTATCTCAATAAAAAAATGTTCATTTACACAAAATCACTGTCAATTACAAGAATAATGTATGAAACCATATTTACTCAACTCTGAGCTTGCTACAAATAATTCTTAAAATATAATTTCATTAAATTTATGGAACTGAGGTCGGTTATAAGCTGACGCGTGTTTCTTTATTCCATTTATTCCTTCCTCACTTGTATGGCTAGATATCATGCCAATGTTCCTCTATAACTGCTTCAATCCTCCCTCACTTTGTTGCTGTTATACAACTTTACATCAGATGGAAACAACAAAAATTTGTAAATTGGAATTATAAGAAGCATTGGTCGTAAGGCACATCTGTTCTTACACTACATTAGGTCCTGTATTTCCCACCCTGACTAATTTCTTTTTAAGAATTCCTTCCATCTAGGAAGACATTCTGATTGATGTTAACAGCTTTTACCTTATTTACAGCCACTTTATGGATCACTCTCCAAATATCTCAGACATATCATCAGCCACACAGTCCCTTATCCATTTCGTCTAAAATATGTTGCAAAGAATTGGGAACCTCTCATATGATGATTGTTTTTACTCACACAACATTCTGATGTGTGAATATGAAGCTATCCATTACCTTATCTTTTATTGAGGTTAGAGTAATTGGTCTGTATTTTGCAAAACTATTTATGTCCCCTTCTTAATTAAGAATTATACTGAGAGACATTTCTAGTCTGGTATCGTAAAAGTTTCTAGATTTAATCTAATTAATATTGCTATGAATTTCTTAATGTTTTCGCCTTCAATCTTTTATTAATGCCTGGTATTATGATCACTAGCAGTCCATATAAGTTTTATTAACATAACCCACCTATATCAAAATACCATGAAGGTCTGCTTATCTCTTTTTGCTTATGTGGAAAAGCTCATGGCCTGTTATTTACTTATTGTTCCTGCATGACAGTATCTAATTCACCAAAGTATTTACTTCCCTTATGTTCATGGCCTTTTCAAATAATTCCTAATTTCTTATCCATGCTTATACCTAATTGTGCCCATGTTGACTCTGTGTCTTAATTTCTTTACATGACCCTAGAAATTTGTGGTGGCTTCATTCTGTGTTTCCTGTCCAGCCATAATATACTTTATGAAATTTCATGAAGTTCTTTCCTTGCTGTTGACAGTTCCTTTTTTAGTTGCTTCTATTGTTTTCTTCTGCCCTGCTACTTTCTTGCTCTATTGTTTCCTCTTCTTACAAACATCTTTAACTGTCTCACATTAATATTATGGTTTCCTATTTTGGATAGGATGTATTTTATCCACTTAATAGCAGTAAACACAGTGAATGCTGAGGGCTGGAATATCAAACCATGTTAACCATCGACAGAGTAGCAATGGTGGGGGTCATAGTGACTCAGCAGTAATCACCAATATTCACGATACTGCAGTATTTGTTTCCAATCTTATGTTCTCCAACTATTTCAGTCATTGGGAAAAATTTCTTGAAAAATCGAGCAAATGCAATAGTTAGTTATTTTATATCTCATAACAGCCTGATTAGATTTTACTGCCAATGTTTACTTCACTGTTGTAACATCTGTTAGCATTACAGCTGTTTACTGCGTCAGTGGAACGGACTCAGAATCCCCTCCTCGCTTGATCCTTACACCCTGACAACATGGGCAATGAGAGAACCTGAGGGAGACTGTTGCCAGGTATCTACAAACTGTGTAACTTTCGGGAAGCTGCAACTTGTAAAGTTGATTAGTTGAGGAATACGCATTGCAACTTACTCTGGGTAATTGACTAAAAACAGAAGACCACGGCACAAGTTTCCACTTAAATCCATTGCACATGAAACAATTCATTTCAAACTATTCTTAATTCCATATTATGAAAGTACTTAATACATGGTGACCTTTATAAATACTACCAGTTGATAAAATATGACAGTAATGTCTTTAAAAATGTATGTCTGGAAGATACATCACAGGAAATTAGTAATATGACCGGAAAGCCAAACCTACCACCAGTCATATTGTGGAAAGCAAAATTCTGTCTCAGAGAAAGTTCTTTGCAGAAATTGATGTTTTGAATTAAGTATAACTAGACGACCCGTGCGAAATTTCGCGATTAAAATACGATGAATAGTGAGGTTGAATATAATGTCACCAAGTTCAGTCATTACTCTTCATACTCCTACTTCATTTATCGATTTTGGTTAGAAATCCAGGGAGATAAATGACTCGAAACACAAAAAACGTATTTTAGAAATATTGACATTTTTGCGCTTTATGGGTCGAATTACGAAAAATTCCTTTCTTAGAATATAATGTTACCACGGCGGATACCTTAGTTTTTAATACGATGTGTCATTTATCTATAACGATTAGATATCAAAGGAAATATAAGGCTCGTGACACAAAAATACGTTGTAGAACAAATTAGACTTTTTCCCTTTAATAGTTGAATTCCAGACACTTCTTTCTTAAAATATGATGTCAGCAAAGCTGAGACATTATTCCTCACAATCGTACTTGATTTATCGATTTTGGATAGATATCAAGGGAGATAAGTGGCTCGAGACACAAAAAACGCATTTTAGAAAAATTGACTTTTTTGCCTTTTAGGGGTCGAATTACGAAAAATTGCTTTCTTAAAATATAATGTTACCACGGCGGAGACCTTATTCTTTAATATGATACCTCATTTATCTATATCGGTTAGATATCAAGGGAGATAAATCGCTCGTGACACAAAAATCGGTTATAGAAAATTTATACTTTTTTCCTTTAACGGTTGAATTCCAAAAACATTCTTTCTTAAAATATGAATTCACAAAGGTGATACATTACTCCTTATATTCCTACTTCATTTATCGATTTTGGTTAGATATGCAGGGAGATAAATGGCTCGAGATACAAAAAACGCATTTTAGAAAAATTGACATTTTTGCCTTTTAAGGGTCGAATTACGAAAAATTCCTTTGTTAAAATATATTGTTACCACGGCGGAGACCTTATTCTTTAATATGATACCTCATTTATCTATATCGGTTAGATATCAAGGGAGATAAATCGCCCGTGACACAACAATCGGTAATAGAAAAATTTATACTTTTTTTCTTTTAAGGGTTGAATTCCAAAAACATTCTTTCTTAAAATATGATGTCACAAATCTGAGACATTACTCCTCATAATTCTACCTCATTTATCGATTTTGGTTAGATATCCATGGAAATAAATGGCTCGAGATACAAAAAAAGCATTTTAGAAAAAGTGGCATTTTTGGCCTATAAGGGTCGAATTACGAAAAATTCCTTTCTTAAAATATAATGTTACCATGGTGGAGACCTTGTTCTTTAATATGATACCTCATTTATCTATATCGGTTAGATATTAAGGGAGATAAATCACTCGTGACACAAATTTCGTTATAGAAAAATTTATACTTTTTCCCTTTAAGGGTTGAATTCCAAACACATTCTTTCTTAAAATATAATGTCACAAAGCTGAGACATTACTCCTCATAATCCTACCTCATTTATCGATTTTGGTTAGATATCCAGGGAGATAAATGGCTCGAGATACAAAAAACGCATTTTAGAAAAAGTGACATTTTTGCCCTATAAGGGTCGAATTACGAAAAATTCCTTTCTTAAAATATAATGTTACCATGGCGGAAACCTTATTCTTTAATATGATACCTCATTTATCTATATCGGTTAGATATTAAGGGAGATAAATCGCTCGTGACACAAAAACGCATTGCAAAAATATTGATACTTTTGCCCTTTAAGGGTCGAATTCCGAAAACTTTCTGGCTTAATATATGACGTCACTAAAGCGGAGATCTCAATCTTTAAAACGATACTTCATAAAACGGTTTCAGATAGGTATCCAGGGAGATAACTGACTCGTAACACAGAAAACAGCATTTTAGAAAAATTTACATTTTTGCCTTTTAAGGGTCGATTTCCGGAAACGTTCTTGCTTAAAATACGATTTAACCAAAGTGGAGACCATAAGCTTTAAAATGACACCTCATTCATTGATTACGGTTAAGTATGAAGGAAGATATAGGCTTGTGACAAAAAAATACCTTATAGAAATAATATATATGATTTGTGGACATTGAAAAGCAAGAGAAACAGTAAAATACTGTCTGTTTGCAGAAAAAATACAATAATAATAAAATGCTCTAACTTTAAGTTTTAAATGGTTTGGAGCCAGTAGATAAATGTATTAGAGATGCTAACAATTATAATAATGATGTTTTATAAAGTGTGATGTGTGCTGATGTTATGTTGTGGTATGTTCAAGTAGATCTTCAATGGTTCAGACAGCAAAACTGGCGTTAAGTGTTTTGGCGATGAAGGAAGTGGTTTGCAGACCTATTTGGCTGTTTCCCGATATTTTGGAAAACCTGCTGGACTTAGGTACCATCAACTGCAGCGAGCTGGAGATCATAAAGCGCCAGCTAGAGGCTCCAGAGACTGGTCGCCCTGTGATGCGTGAAATGTGCCGGGCAGGACACCTGCACCTGCTGCGGATGGCGCTGGAGCACCGGCCAGGACTGGCCAGCGAGCCAGTCGACGACGCGTCGTCGATGCCCCTGCACGTAGCCTCGATGCACGGACAGCCCGCCGCTGTGCGGATGCTGCTGGACGTGGGGGCGGACCTGGAGGCGGCGAGAGAGAGTGACGGGTGGACTGCGCTGCACGAGGCGGCGGCGTGTGGCGGTGGCGGGCCCGTCGTGGCGGGAGTGTTGCTGAGGGCCGGGGCCCAGGTGGAGTGCAGGGACACAGAGGGCAGGACGCCGCTACAGCTGGCGGCGGCGGCGGGACACGCGGCCACAGCGCAGCTACTGTGCTCGGCGGGGGCGGACACCACTGCGGGGTAACAGGACTGGGGCAAGAGACCGCTGCTGCTGGCGGCGGACACGGGCAGCGTGCGCACCGTCAGGGCGCTGCTGGAGGCGGGCGCCGGGGGTGGTACCGACCAGCGGGGACGGGCTGCGCTGTTGTGGGCGGCGGGAGAGGGCAGGAGCAGAGCCGTCGCCACGCTGGCGGTGGTGGGGGCTGACGTCAAGGGGACAGATAAAGAGGATATGGCGCCGCTCCACTGGGCGGCACTGCGCTGTGACGTGGACGCGGTGAGAGCGCTGCTTGCTGCCGGCGCTGACTCCACTGCCAGAGCCACGGGCGGGCACACTGCGCTGCACTGGGCGGCACTGAATGGCTGCGTGGAAGTGGCGTGGGTTCTGATGAGGACCACAGACGTGAACTCGAGGACCAATTTTGGCTGGACGCCGCTGCAGTACGCAGCCTTTAATGGCCACCCTGCCATGGTGAGAGCGCTGCTGAGGGCCGGGGCGGACAGGAAGGCGAGGAACGACCATGGACGGACGGCGTACGACGTAAGCAGAAGAGAGTTGAGGGAGCTGCTCAATTAGTTCCAGTACATCAAATAGACACTGGGAGTTAACTGATTTTGTAACTAGACGGTAATGTGTTTATAGCTTTAGACTATCCACTGATCCAACATCAGTCAATTAAAAAATCTGCACTCTCTAAATAATGGTTATATATATGTTCTTACATCTCAAAAATAAAAAACAATGCAGGAGAATTAAACCACATGCCCGAATTCCACCCCATTCCCATCATCTCAACTTTGGCCACATTCTTTAAAA
>JARYHS010006851.1:1929515-1950539 GCA_031002005.1 Vandiemenella viatica
AAGTTTCTTAGTGGAGTTTCAGACCGTTTTTATATACGAACAGGCGTCAAGCAAGGATATGATCAGTCTCCCATCTTATTTAATAGCATGTTGGAAAATTAATGAGAATATTGAAAATACAATATAGGAAGAAGTAATAGAAAGGATATATTTAGGACCAAGCAGAGTCTGAAGGTGTAATGTCTAGCTTTTGCTGATGATTACGTATTACTAGCAGAAAATAAATAAGGAGCTAAAAATGGTTCATAAGTGGCATGAGATTCAAGAATAAGCAGTCCTATTGATTTAATATGGAAAAGAAGAGTATATAGAATACAATCACAATAATGAAAAAGACCTGAAAATTATATCTGAAAATTTAAATATTTGGGTAAGTAGATACAACCAAATAGGCTTAGTAAGGAAGTAAAAAAAAAAGCAAGTGCTCGAAATATGGAACTAGAAACTAATATAAAAAAGAAAGCAATCTCCTAAAAACCCAATATTAGACATTATACAGTAGTTGTCAAGACAGAGGCAATAGTTAATTTCAGAATGTCTGATATTGAATAATAACATGGAGATTTAGGGGTTAGATAAAGAAGATAGAAAATTCTTAGGACCAGTAAAAGGAAAAGATGGTACCTTATTTTAAAAAAAAAACAAAACGAATATCTATTTGTGTATGGAGAAAAAATATACAAACACTATGTGTAAGAGAAGGCTGAAATTTATAAACACTCTCAGCAGTTATAGTGGTGTTCATAATTTTCTTTCAGCCCTGCAACCCAGAATATGGGAGCACGAAGAAAGCCTTGTTAGGATGTTTCAGCCAGTGTCAGTAATGGATATTATCTGGCATCACAAGGAAATTGTTCTATGTCTGAAGGTATAGAGTAGCATTCCTGGACAATGTATCTCTCTTAGACAATCAAGTATTACAAGCCATCCAAATCATCAAATGGTGCCTCAATACAAACTTATACTAACAGTCATTTCCATTGATCAATATACGGCATTTCCTTTATTATTCTAAATCCATATTGAATGTTGCTCATTCCCTTGAGTTTTCAGTTGTTTTGAAGTTTCTTCAGTAGTACTTCCTCTTTTATTTTTCTAAGAACAGTAAGTAGTCAAACCGATGATAAAATTTGGGTTTGAGAGGATCCTTATCTTCCACTTTCTAAGAATTATTGTCTTAGTGTAAATCTATAAAACAGAAATTCTAATCTAATAAAGATAGATAACAAAACTTTTGTCACAATTACTATAGTATTGTGGGACGATATGTGATCAACGTTTTAGGTATCAAACATGGAGTTGGGTGGTATAAGCTAGAAATGTCTGTGAAAATTGCCACAGTATGTACTCGAGCAACTGAAACAATAAGGGAGCTAGGCTTCAAATCACTAGAGGGTAAAAAGAAGGGAATTGTGGATATGTAACAGGAATACTCTCATTATAAGGCCTGGGTATATTTTGAATGTTGAATTAGCAATAGCATGGGAAAGAGAAGACAGTAACTTAATTAAAACTTGATTTCAGGCTTAAATGAGTAGGGAAGATTTCCATTTATATATAAGCCATGGACTAGGACAAGTTTAAAACAATACAAACATCAGATCATAGATTTAAATGACGTAAAGTAAAAATAAGACACGAATCATCAATGATTTAATATAGAGATTTCTATCAGGATGTAAGCTCTTTCAAAACTGGTAATATAGAAATAGGTGAACGAACTTGCACTTTACTGCATGGTATTTCAACTTTTATTATTGAATAAACACTAATTTCTATATAGAAAAACTTATCACTACCTAATAATATTGATGGTATATGTCACACAATAATAACTGAAAAGATTCTTTAGTGATGTGAGTGACCATACTGCCCTGGTTTTCAAGACCAAATAAAATTATCTTCTTCACTTTCCTATACATTAGTATCTTTCAATTAATGTTATACTAGTAGGCAAAAGATGTGTAAAAGACTTGCAAAACCTTGCAATTCACAGAGAAAACTATAGAGCCATTTAACACAGAAAGCAGCAGTCAGAAAATCAGTTGCAGATTACTGTTAAAGCTGTACCCAGTCTGTTGCAGCACAGTGTTAGCCAGGAAACTAAACATAAATGCAGCAACACAGCTTCTCATTAATTCCAATGCTTACAAATATCGTCAATAATCATAGTGGTTTTCCCAAAAAATTACGAGAATAAAGGCCAAAGTTTTCCATCTGTTTTCTTACTGCTGCAGGAACATCTCCTAATAATATTCATCCCGTTTAGTTAGAAAACGTATCATTCTCAAATAACGTTACTATTTTTGGGTGGAAGAATATTCTCAAATGCTTAGAAACTGATTAAATTTACTCATTTGACAAATCTTGTTATGGCTAATTATAACTGTTTGGTAGTAAAATTGACTCAGTTAATACTGTGGGAACAGTGAACACAAATTCGTTTACTCTTAATGTTCATACAGTGATAAGCGATGCATACTTACCTATAGTGTAACGTACTAACTCATCAGATGTTCCTCTTTAAAAAAGCAAAATCCAATCTTTCAAACTAAACACACTGCACACATTCAACATAAATCAGCTGATCACAATTACAGTCAAGATACCGTAATACAAAGATACTGTACGTCAAAGAGAATTATTCCACCCACCGTTGCTGAGTTTAGAAATTGATTGATGAGTATACTTCAATTAGTTGCAATTCGTTAACTGTCCTTTTCTGTATACCAGGTCAGATTTTACACATATACATACACCACATTTTTGTAACATCTGACGCCACATCACAGTCCCCGCTGTAACGTCACAAGCTCTGCTTAAATGTTTGATATAAGTATATTAATTAATTAAGAAAAAGAAAAATTATGACTTTTTAATTTAATTTAATTGCAATGGAGCACAGGCTCCGGTGGAAATTTCCCTACACACCCATCTTCCCCCTATCCTGCACCTACCTACATCTGCCCTCTACAAATTTTATCTTTAAATTCCTTCAAAGTTTTCGGTAAATTATTCATCATTTCTCTTGGTAACTCATTCCAATCCCTGACACCCTTACCTAAAAAAGAGAATCTTCCCACACCCTTGTGCCTGAAATCAAGTGCCGGCTTGTGGTCATGGTCATCTTTTCTCTTCGATGCAGTACTTTTCGTACCTATTGCAATATCTTTCCATGCCTCATCGCCAGTATATGCCCATGGATATATGCCCTGTACACTCCAAAGACCCTCCTCATCCTCCTCTTCCCATTCCAGCTCCTTTATAATATCCGTCACTGATTGCATTCTGCGATAATTTCCAGAAACAAATCTAGCAGCCCTTCTTTGCACCCGCTCCAACTCCTGTATTTGATACGTAAAATGAGGGTCCCATACTACACTACCATATTCGAGCAATGGTCTGACCAAAGTTTTGTAACCCAATTCCTTGACTTCTCTCGTACATCCCCTCATCACTCTCTCCAACAAGTGCAGAACTTTGAAACCTTTTCCTACCACCTGTCCTATGTGTCCTGCCCAGTTAAGTTTGTTATCAAAAGTAATTCCAAGATATTTACATTTCAAGCCTTCAGCAAGCAATTCTTTCCCCACCTTATATTCATAATTAACCTTTTGTTTTTTATTTGTGTATCTAACAAGCTGACTCTTCTTTGCATTTATCTTTATTCCATGTTTACCAACCCAATTAGATATCCTGTCCAGATCACCCTGCAACTGTTTACAATCCTCTATAGTTTTGATTCTTTTATACAGCATTATGTCATCTGCAAACAATCTAATTTCAGATAGTAAACAATCAACACAATTATTCATTAGAATAAGGAATAGCAATGGTCCCAATACGCTACCCTGTGGCACACCCATTTTTACTTCCACTTCTTTTAATACTACATTTCCTACCCTAACTTTCTGTTTTCTACCTTTTAAAAATTCTTCTACCAGAAAATGACTTTCTTATCCACTCTAATGGTTTTTACCTTATTTAATACCATTTTATGGCTTACTTCTGTCAAACGCCTTAGACAGATCTAGTGCTACACTATCAATTTGGCCTCCCTTGTCCATTTCATCTGAAATATCTTGCATATATCCCACCAACTGAGATTCGCATGAATATCCTTGTCTTGAAACCATGTTGCCTGCTTGAAAACCACTAATGTTCCTCACATATATTTCTGATGTGGTTGCATATCAATCTTTCCATTAATTTACCTACCACTGATGTCAAACTGATTGGCCTGTAATTCTCAATTCTATTTATCACCCCTCCCATATGTACCGGTACTACTATTGCACTTTTCCATTCCTGTGGTAAGCAGCAAGTGTCTAGACTCAATTTAAATAATATTTCAAGATAAGGTACAATGTCACATCCGGCTATCTTTAAGATATCTGTAATAATATTATCTTCACCAGCCCCTTTTTTTTTTCAGCTTTCTTATTTCCTTCATGATTTCCTCAGGATGGATATCAAATTTTTTACTATCGTCATTTCTAATTGTGTTGTTAAGCTCGTTCCCCGAATTAGACCCTCCTGTTTCTGATTCATTGTCCCTAATGCTTTCACTGAACCAGTTACTTAAAATCTCTGCCTTTTTCAAATCGTCAGTAACTTCTTCTCCATCCCTTATCTATAGTGTCTCTACATCCTCCCTTCCCCTCAGTTTCCTGATATAGCCATAGAAATTTCTAGATGCATCAGTCAATGGTCCTCCTGCACTGACAATACTTTTCATAAACCCATCTTTAGCTATTTTCTTTGCTATTATTAAGTCCTGTAACCTTAAACATTAGTTTAACACAAACCACTTGACGCAAACACACATATACGCCAATAATAAATAGAACTGTGTCATGCAATGGAATTTATAATTAAAACGCATTTGCCCTATTCCAGTTTGTACAATAGGTAACGTAACGCTACACGTTTCACAGTTGAGCCATTTTTGCATCCTCAGTTATCCTCGCGTACTTGCATTCCTATCAAAATTCGTATTTTTGCAATAATTTTAAATCGTTTTAGATTCGTTTTAACTGATATTTATTTAAAAATTCTATTAATTATACTAGTACACTGTTCACTGTTTATTTTACACTGGTATTTTTAAAATTTTGTAATTGAAAAATCAAAAATGATTTTAATTGCAAAACCTAATCTAATTGTGACGTGACGTTTGTTCTTGCTGTTATAATGTTATATCGTCCTTTCAATACAAATGACTCTGTTTTCCATTTTGTCTATTAAATTTTAAAACTTACCCTTTTGCACGATAAATTTTTATTAAAATATTGCTACTTATAAATAACTTTTTCTCAGATACAGGTATACCATTTTCTTCTTCCTGCCGCTATTCTAACAGTGACCCACCAGGGTGGCCGCGATCGTTTAGGAGGCACCAAGACTGGATCGGGAAGGTACTGCGAGATGAGGTTCGAATACTGGTCCACATTTATCGGCCTCCTTTATGGCGGTTTTAACAATACCCGCCAGTGTGGCAATCCGCGTTAACACGCCACCACACATGATGACCAGCTTCAAGTCCAGCTCCCCTCTTACCGACAGTCCTATTTGCGGCATTAAGGTGGTTTCCCGCAATCATTTACCTGAACACTGGGAGGGTTCCCAAAATCCACCTCATAACGTACACATTTTACAAACAACAATACACTCGTCAAAGAAAGAACATATTTAAACATTTCACCGGCAGATGGCAATACAAACTCCCCCTCCCCCAGGGAAGCATCAGACTCGATACAATTGGTCCATATTCTCAAACGTCGCATTGTGACAAAATGACGCAATAAACGAGTACCCTCTAATTGTATTCTTTCTGGTGCAAAACATCTTAAGCCCGCCTCTGAAGAAATTCCACTCGACCACGCGACGTCACAGTCTTATGTTCTTTGCATGGTGTGCGATTGCAATGGACCAATGGCGGCCCACAACCTGTGGAAATTTCCCAGGTCACTGGTGGTATGGGAGTGAGAGAGAGCGTACCTTCTGTCTTTGTCTTGCATTGTAAAATCCCATTCCTTGAGGCGTATAGGTATTTTTGTTGACGTGTTTGCACAGGTGCGCTCCACTAATATGAAATCGGTAAAGTAATGTGGCCTGAGTGAGTTGGTGGAGGAAGTCAGAATTTAGCGATCCACTAATACTTCAGAGAGATCACGGGTAGAGCAAAACACTGCCCGATGCAACTCCGGTTATTTCAGCACGTGATGACTTCATGTGCTTAATAGCACTGTGCAAGTACACAGAAATATTCCAGTACCCAGTGAAGCGCACTAAAATATTGTCTTTTGTTGAAGAAGAGGTTGACCGAGGTTTGAATAATGATATTGTGAGAGCAGAGGTCTAATATCCGTCCAGCCATACAGACTTCTGTTCACCAGTGTTCCTAAGATTTAAAAACGTCTGAGCACTAGAGCACTGGGATACGATATGCTGGGTTGATAAGGATTTCACAATATGTCAACGCTTACAAGTAATTCCAAACAAGTGTAGACACGGATAGCCTTCTAGGCGTAATCGGTTCACTCGTGTTGGAACTAGTGCCCTAACATCTATTTCCATAGCTGTCTATTTATATTTTATCCTCAGGTTCACTTTGAAACCTTTCTTTGTTTGAGGCGAATCCTCGTTATCCTGTTCCAGCCCCTAACTCCATTGTCCGTAAGTAAAAAAAGTTCACTCGTTTATGCCTAAAGTCAGTACTATTTCAAGGTTATAGACCTCTCTTGTATTCCTCATAGTACCTCTAATTCTTCACTCAGTATCCATTTATTATCTTGTACTTCTTACAATTCCATTCCTTAGCATGCACGTATGCATTTAAACGTTGCTAATGCTAACGAGATGGGAAACATTTTGAAGTGAGTGGCAAATACTTTCTGTCTCCCAGATTAGTGACAATATGTGTGTAATGACGTAGATTTACAACTAACAGGGGTTAAGGCTGTATATCAATCTCGAAAAGCATGTTATGCCACTACTTGTAACCCTATCAGTGATCTCAGCAGGTATTTTTCTCCAGTTACTGCTAAGTGCCGTCAGAACTTACCTGTGAGACATCCTGTCCGTTTACATTTTCCAAATAAAGCCTGGAGAGTGAACGCTAATATCTGTACAAAGTCAAGCGCGCTGACTCAATACGCCGTGTTTTATGTTTCTGTGGAGTTCCTTCAGAAAACATAATTATTCTAGCAACATATGTTGTTAAAGTTTATGCTGCAACCTGATTTTCAATTAGAAGTTTCCCCTTTGCAAAGATAGTATACAACACCCATGGAACTTAATTCAAATTATTATTTACTGCTCTGTTGTTCCTCACTTAACGTACAACATATTCTAAGTTAGATGGTAAGCTTTAAAACCTCATCGAAATTGGTTCCGTAGTCATTGCGTGATGCCCAGATAGAGGAGGAGACAGATGCAGCTCTCTTCCAGATTCATGATTCCTTACAATACAATATTTTCGGTAAAAATCCTGAATCATGTAAGATATGGGACTTAAGGTAAGGGAAAGATTTGTTCACAGCCAGACTTAAATGCGTTAATAGTAACGGTCCATAAAGGATGTAAAAATTTCAGACCTATCAGTGGTTGGCAAATTAATGGAAAGAATGATATACAATCACAACACAAATGTATGTGAGGGAAGAAAACTGATTTAAGCTATCTGGTTGATGGTTTGATATTCAGCACCGCAGTCTCGAAATGGCCACTCTTTTCATTCCCTCGTAATATGAGTAGATGAAGGACTCGTAACGTTACCGGCGACAATCACGAGGCCAAAAGGACATTTACCTTGTCATCCTTTGTAAGTGTAAATTTTTTGTTAGTGATTAACTAGTACCAGCGAGATATACTCTGTAGCATATACTAACACTCCTCTTACCCACCTTTTTCTGTATTTTACGGCATAGCATAAGCACTTCATATATTGCAGGAATGAAACACAGTCTGTTAACAAGTGAAAATCTCACTAATTTCACCTTTGAGGTGTGTGTCCGCAGCAGAATGCGCCAGTTCTTTGTGATAAAAATCGAGTTACGCTAAGGCAGTGCTCTCCATAGAACATGCTGACTCGTCACAGAATGCCTAAGACCATCGCCTTTGGCCAAGGTGGAGAAATAGAAAATTTACCCATTACCTTTTACATAAAATCGAGTGCGAGCTTGTGCTGATGGTTATCATTTCTTTTCCAGGCACTACTCCTAATTCTTTAACCAAGATCCATCCTTAGCCTCATCGCCAACATACACCTTGTACTATCCCAGCACCTTCTCAAAGTTCCCATTGTTTTCCAATGATTCCCAGTCCAACGCCTTTTTTTATATCAGATACTGACAGGTTTCACAAACAGGGCTAGTAGCACACCTTCAAACGCCATACGACTCCTGTACTTGATACCCAAAATGGGAGTCCCAAACAATACCATCTTATTCAACCAATAGTATACCCAAAGTCTGTAACACAATTCCATTCTGTCATTCAGTAATATGTGTCCCAGGTACCAAACCATTCATATCAGCCTCGTCTTTTCTCTGCATTTCAGTGACATGTGTCTAAGGTATCCATCTCTATACATCAGTAATCAATAACGGATGTCCCAGGTTCCAGATATTCACTTCAACACCGTTTCGCCTCTTACACACGTCAGCCCTCTCTGTCATTTAGTAACATGTGTCCCATGTACCAAACTGTACACATCAGCATCATCTCCCACATAACAACACTCTCAGCCATTCAGTAACATGTGCCCCAATAATCACAAATGTATGAGTTGATTCTAGAGCCTTTCTTAACACTGGCTGCAATGCCATTTTTTGCATGGTGTTGCGCTATTGGATTCTATATAAAGGTAATTTTCCTATAGGCAGCAGCTGTTTGTCGTTCTCTGTGAGAGTTTCTTGTACTATTATGGCAATTCTGCTCAACGTTTTCAACCAATGAGGACACAGGAGAGTTCTCCATTGGGTTGCAACGCTCCCATCTGACGCCAGCCTTCGGATTCCAGACCAATTATTACATTTGTTTGTAATTTCATGCTTTAAACAACTAGCCATCACACATGATACCATATGAGAGATAAGTCTTACCCGGCGTATCTTTGCTATAAATTCTTCACGGGTTTGCTGCTGGATTACATTTTCCGCTGACCACGAGCTTTCGGCGACTTGCACTGCCGCCATCATCAGGTCCGTTGTATCGAAAGGAACAAACAGATACAACGGACCTGATGATGGCGGCAGTGCAAGTTGCCGAAAGCTCGTCTCGTCGTCAGCAGAAAATGTAATCCAGCAGCAAACCCGTGAAGAATTTATAGCAATGTTATAATACCGCTCTTAGCTAAAATGGTCATCAAACAAGCATCTAAACCAACATTTTCTTAGAAACCCCCACAAACTGACAAGCATCCAAAACGTCACCGCAGATGCAGACTCTAACCCCATTACGCCGAAGATGGAGCCAACACACATACTCTCGTAAGTTGTTAGGTCATTCGTATGTAAAAGTGGGAATTTGCTTATTTGTCCATCCAGGCCTCATCACCAAGGTATACCTAATGTATAGTTCTAGCTTGTAGCCATGGTGAACTTTTCCCTTCAGAGCACCACTCTGAATTCTTCCACCAATATCTATTTTAAACTTATTATACGCCATATACAGCCCAATCACTCTTCGTATCGTGTAGTGACATCCAGCCCAGCTTCTTTATTATGTCAGATGTTGAATGCGTTCCTTAAACAAATCTAACTACCATCCTTTGCGCCCTGTATTTGATTTCCAATAACTTTTGACTCAATATTAACCATTATATACTGGCAATTGTCATTTAAAGGTCGTTTTGAAGATCATTACTATTTGCCGAATTATTGAAATATTAGATCGTCGAGCTATTGGCAATCGGCGATCATTGACATGCTGAGCGCGCTCGAGCACTGACTGGCCAGAAATCTACTCACTACAGTTAGTACCTAACTGTTCACAGTGCAGTCAGCTTCCTAATCTTGCTTGGGAAGCATAACCTATCAAGTAGGGTCTTTGCTGTCGGGCAGTCGTCGATAGTAGTCGATCATACATCGATAGCCACCTTTTAAGAGCCGGCCACCCTACCATGGACCTCCCATCCGGGGCGGCCATCTGCCTAACAATTAACTATTACAGTTTGCATTAAGAGATTCACTAACTAGGATATGATGGTTAGATAAATTGGTTGATAGTTGGAACCATTTTGTGGCAAATAATTAACTGCATTACTCAGTCTAAAATGCCAATAAACTGGTTCGGTTGCATGTCTCGGCTTCCTTCATAAAGTAAGAACTTATAACAGTTTCTAACCTTCGATCTGTTGCCGTCCATCTACAGTGGCGTCAAACATTATTCCAAGAAGGTTCCAGTGAGGCTTCTAGGAAAACAGAAGAGGGCTCTTCGAACAGAATTGGAGTCAGCACACTCTCATTCACGCACGCCCACTAGACTTGGCCAAACAGCCCCTGACACTTCGAAGGCTGGATCAATTTGAGAGAATTTTGTAATCTTACCAAATTGCCAGCGTGTCTAAACAAACAAAGGCGACTAAACAGAGATGAGAGACCACAGTGCCCTAGTGACAGTGACACGATCTACACCACCAGAGCTTTATGTCTGCCACTCTCCATCCTGATACAGATCAAATAACCTGAGCAACAGGTAAGTTTGTACTAAGGTTATAACGGATGTCATCTTTGCGGGTGTGGAGGTTCAGATCTTGACCTCCACGGAAGTTTAGGTTTAGCTGAAGCAGACTCAGAGGTGAAAAAAATATATAATTATTTATAATTTAATATTTCATTAAGAATCAGTACAAGAATACTTTTTATCACCAATTCTACATAGTGCAATTATCATCTACTTCTCATTAATATTGCCACATTGCGTGTGTTTGGCCTCATCTGGCAACAGATAAGAGACGCACGATTATTTCACAAGTGAATTAAATTAGATACCTAACTACGCGTGTGTCAACAAAACTTTGACAAAGGAACTTCGCGTTGTTCGTGGTTCAGTTAATTGGAATGACAAGCACATGGTCAAACCACCTCACAGCACTGCGCCCTCCATCCACCTTCCCACCGCTCTTACCATACAGCCATGTCAAACTTGCAACACTGCGAATTTACTGTTACCCTATTATTAATAACCATGTTAATGTCAGCAATGAGTCGATGTGCCCAAATCTGTATTAAGCAAAAAACGTAAGTTATATACATCTTTACTCCATGATGATGTTAAAAACTTTCAGGAATGATAAAGCGGGATAAATGTATCAATCAGAGGTAAGGGAACCTGGTCCGGAAACAACTTAGTCGAAAGTTTACATTAGCCTCGCGCAGTGCTCAAACTAAGGGATCCAGCTTCCAAACCCTGATCAGGACGTACAGAATTTCTTTTGATTACTCCCCAATACCCTCAGATAATTACCCCTTTGAAGAAATTATATGTTTGAGAAATACTGGTTGAATGAATGAGACACGTTTGGTGAGCTGAGATGATCACCGGTTTAACTGAAAAAAGAAATACAGTCACAAGAAAACCAATATCTACAGAACAGAGATGTTTAGACAATCGCACTCATTATTATTATTAATTGTTGACGCAACAATAAAATTAAACATTGAACAAGACTAGTTCTGCTGTCAGGAAGCTACCGTCAAACACTACCATACATATTCAAAACTATTGTAAAGCGCTGAATATTAAAAAAAAAAAAAAAGTCTCGGCTCTTGTGCAGCTAGTTAATCGGTACCATACACCATAAAAACGTTTGTGCAACACCCTTTGTTTCACAAATTGTTTTATAGTGTTTTGAATTAGCTATAAGTTTTACTCTTTATGACGTGATATGTTGAATCACATTCAGCTTTAATGCCACCTTACTGTCCATCAACCACCCGTTTAGCGTTTATAACCTAGGTACCTAATATGCATACTCAACTGCTTGTGCAGTCCACGCTTTCAACCTATTGGAATTATGTTGTCCACGTGCGATCTAGGCAAGACGCATACTTATTATACATTAGTAATCACTGATTTGTGTTTCTACATAAATTAATTTGACTTTGGCTATAGTGTACTTGCAGTTTGCTTGTAATAAATCTGTACAGAGTCCAAGGTATTCCATACCAGATTTATATTCCAATGTGTAGCTTCTCATACAATTTCGAACAAAGATGAATCATAACAATTCTAAACATCTCACTTAAGTTTATATACACTGCCCTGCAAAACATGAAGCACCCAGTAGGGGACAAGGAAACGAAATGAAACTTCTCTGGCTCGGATGGTATATGAAGTTACTTCAACGACTACAAAGTCGAGTCAAATTCACAAATAGCCGTATATGCCAAATTATGTGTATCGCACACCCTCTGGCAGAGATTCATGCGCAAAACAGCGATTCATAAACGGCGTCGCATTGCGTTAAGTGATAAATCGTAATTTGACACTACCACGGGTGGCCACTGACAGCGAGAATGATGGTGACCTGCAGAGAGGTGCAGTTCTTGCAATACTTTGGGTATACACACTCACAGCGTGTTACTCCTGGCCTGATGGTGCTGGGAGCCATAGATTATGATGTGTGGTCACGACTGGTAGTGACTGAGGGAACTCAGATGGCACAACTGTACGTCACAGATATCCTGCGTCCTCATGTGTTACCTCTTGTGTAACAATCACGTGGTGCCATATTTAAATAGGACAATGCTCGTCTACACACAGTACCAGTCTCTATGAAATTCCTGCATGATGTTGGGGCACTCCTATGGCAAAAAGAGCCCCAGAACTATCCCCGATGAAACATTTGTGGGACCAGCTTGTATGTCAGCTCCATCCCAGCGTCAACATCCAGGATTTCAAGGACCAGTTATAATAGATGAGACAATTGTTTTATGACACCCTTCCCAATATAATTAGTGCCTACATACAGACCAGGAAGCGTGCAAAGTAGCACTGATAAGTGGGCTCTTTGTAAATTTGACTAGGTTTTGTAATCACTGAAACAACATCACTTACCCTCTCTAACGTTGAAGTTTTATTTCGTTTTTCCCTAAGTTCTTCAATTTTTATTTTTATTTTTTGGTCAGGCAGTATATTAAGGATTTCTTAAATTCAGAGAAAGGAGTATTCTGCTGGCATGCACGAAGTATTTCTCGAATACAACAGAAACAGGCAACAAGCCTTTCTGTTATGGCGCGCTGGATATTGGACAACGGAAAAGAGATAAAGAATTCCCAGAAACCAATCTGCAGATCTGAAGTCAGCGGCCCCTGATAAGCGATTGCATCCGCAAAGAGATGCAGAGTCTGCGCGGTTGCTAGCGCTATCTCTGACATTCCCAGGTCACCAGTTTGAGTCCCACCAACTATATGAATATTTGGTTCATCTTCTGTACATGCGATGATGCCAGAAGTTGAAAGCTGAACAGACTCGAGTAGAACCCTCAAATTATAAAATATCATCAAGGTTAGCGTTAATCTCGCACTTGGAATTTGATATTCAAACTGTGAAGCAAATTTGTTATTTGACTATTTTTTGAAAATGGTTTTAAATAGTTTGTTTATTGATACACGTTATTTACAGAGTACTTATTATTTTTTGACAAAAGTGCTTATTTTACGTAAAATTCAACGTTAAAATTTATAGGAATTGAAAGTCCGCAAAAATGCTCGTGTGCTCCCTGGCGCGGGCCAAACACACTCGTGACGTCACACGCCAGCAGGCACTCACTCTACGTAAGTAAAGTTTGGTTTGTATCTCTGAATTTGTATATCAATTGTTGGAAACATGGTTTGTAAATATTATGTAGTACATCAATCTACAACCAAAACAATAAAAACTCTCCAAATAAACATAACTGTTCCCGCATTAGCTGAAATAGGGAAAAAATTGGCTGCAAGTTGCTCATAGAAACCCAGACGACATTGCGACCAAGTCTCATGTCACTTACTGTAAATATAATTTGCACCATAATGTCTTTGAGATAATGTAGTACCATGTTTAAGGCAAGTATCAGTAAAGTTAGGGTTCCTAGGTTCGATCCTCGCTTTTGAATATGTTTTGTTATTTGTGAGTGTTTTCTTTAGTTACTAGTTTCTGTTGGTAGCACCGCATATTCTTTTTCTAAAATCCACCAAAACATTAATTTTTCTCCGAATGTTTCACAAATTTTTGGATAGCAAGAGTATTATAAACGCTTGAGACATAACCAAAAAAGACTTCAAAACTGAAACTGGACGTTACTTGCACACCGATAAAAAGTTAAAAAAAAAACTTAAAATTACTTGCCTATTAAAAGTAAATACCACTTAAATAGATGCATTTATGTCAGATAGGCAACATACAGTTGTATCGTCACGTGAAAATTCCAACAAAAAGTTCACCGCCGAGTATTTGGGTTTTGTTGCAATGATTAAGTATCTCTGGTATGTTTCAAACTTAAAAGCAGGAGGTTATTTTTTAATAAATGTTTTCTTGTATGACACAAATATATGTTTCAAACGGTTGCATTACGTTTTATACTTCTTCTAATAAAAACAAGCTTCTGTAAAGCAATAACAGCAAACAGGAAAAGAAATGTACACACGAAAAAAAATATTATCCTAATCAGGGTTTGGATAAAGGATCTTCAAATTCCTATAGCATTCTTTAACCTTGCAGCTACCTGGACACCATGGCATCGTTACTTTTTTTCTCGTTAATAGTGAACACCTAAACATCACAGTTTCTATGTGCGTTGAAGTGAACGCGGTCGGTAAATAAATAAAGAATAAATTCAGTTTCTATTTTGTAGGTTGTTTCTGAGTTGCAACTAAACAAATGCTTTTGATGGCATACGCGTTTCGCCTTTATTCAAAGCATCATCAGTGCCCTAGATAAACATATATACACATATATATACAATGCTGTTGTTTGATTTTTGTATGCCATCAAAAGCATTTGTTTAGTTGCAAGTCAGAAACAACCCACAAAACAGTTATCATAGCAACTAAGGACTTGGGCCGAAAAAATCACCAACATGTTAAATTCAGTTTCGTTGGAAAAAAATATTATTTATCTATAACTATTTATCCACAGATAAGCAATATTGTTCATAACAACCAGTTATTTAATTGTTGTGCTTACCTTATACTGCACTTGCATTTTTCTCGTAAATATATGCTAAAACAACTAATTAATTTAAAATTTTAGTAATTCGTATGAAGGATTTCTGTTAATCTCTAACTTCCAGTTTAAATATAAATGATTCTTGAATTGAAGTTATTATATTCTCAAGCTATGTAGAATAAAAGTCAGTGGTTGTTTCTATAGCTAGTTCGATAAATAATTTACGGTATTTTTCCGCTCTTAGGCCTCTACAAACTGTTCTTCATTTTATATTCACGCAAAATCTCATTATTAACAAGAGATAATCAGAAACAAATAGCTGAAAACGTGGATAGCGGGAAACACTTCATACACAGCCGTAGCGCCTACCGGCATGTGACGTAACTAAAGCGATCTCCAATCCCAGAGCGTTTTCGGTCACGTGACAAGAAGCAAGAAAAATTTTACTTTTATTTCGCTTTTTAAATAAAAACATTCTATCTTTCTTTTCAAATTTAACAAAAATAGCTTCCTTAAGCATTAATCTACGCGAATGACTACAATTTGTAATATATTTTGAATACTGTCAAATATCCTATTCAACTCACAAAGAAAGTTATTTAAAATCTGAAAAACTAAAAGAATATACTTGTGGGGAATAACGTATACTAACACTTTAAAAAATATTTTTCAAGATAAATTTAGCAAAATACGCTATGAAATGAAATATACGATTTTTTGTTGAAAATTGTTATATAAAAATGAATTTTGTCACTTATTTAATTTACTCGTGAAAACCACAAACACCAGGACGATTGCTACAACTTTCTTGCAATCGCTTTGATGCACGCTAAATATTCAATTATGAACGAATTTTTGGATGACATAGTAAAAAAATTAAGGTTTTATGATTTTCAAAAAATATGTTGGGAACAGTAGAATAAATAAGAAATCCAAACTTTTTCAAAGTCGGCGGCTTGGCAGTTTTTATATGAAAGCCGTGAAGGTTATGTTCTACAAATCCTCCAAATCCCACCAAATTTTGTTATAATTATTATCAGCACCATTAGACAAACTACAGATTTCTGTTTTGAAGGACTCAGGTATAATGAGGCTGTAACTGACGGGGTTCCAATCCCTATCCAGCCATCCATACTTTGGTTTTCCTTGTTTTCCCGAAATAACTCCTGACGAATAGCACAAAGTTCCTTCAAAAGGTTAAGGTCGAAATTCTTCTAGTCCTTGCCTCCTCTCTTCTCCAACATCTAATGCTCTCGACGAGGACGAGATGTAAGGCGCTAAGAAAATAATTACTTTTTATAAGTTAATACTCTTACGTCCTTTGACAGAGTTATTATTTAATACGAAACATGAATTAAACGGAAATTAAATGTTTTATCGATGAGAGTAAAAACCTTACAGTCAGTAACATATAACTAGCGGAAATTAAAAGTGCAACACCAAGTACGAGTTGAATGAATGAAATTTGGCACCAAGTATATCCATATAAGGATTATTAAATTTTTAAAGATAAAAAGATTTACATGTAATAGTATGAGAATTACGAGTAAATTTACTATACGAAATCGCTATTCTCTTTAGCGTATAAGTGGTGAACAGTATGGTATAACAAGGCACTTTTTCCCAACATGTTCGTGTTGACCCAGGAGTGGCGACCCTCTACACTCGAATATGTAACTGTGAGATTGGTCGGAGGAGCGACATGTTTGAAATGGGTGCATTGTATTGTGTAACGTCAGTGTAATGATAGTATACAGACTTGTTACACAGTAAATGAAAAAGGCCCTAGTACTCCTAGAATAGAAACAAGTCCATTCAGAAGAACGCTAAATTTCGTGGGTTGCTGGCAGACGAGTTACTGTAGGCCAGATCCAAGCAGTGGTTATAGAAAGTCATCCCCGGATGATTTTAAATCAAATGCTTGAAGCTATGTTGCACTCTCCGACGCGTATGGATTGTGTTCTAATTACCAGATTTCATTGCCAACATCGTCTAATCTAGTGTAATACAAAACTCAAAGGGACACGTGAATGGTGTACATTTTTGTATAGAGACGATTCTCAATTCTGTCTGTGGTAAAGTTTTAATCAACAACATGCACGCAGGCGTAATGCAGAAACGGCTTACTCTGCTGCGATTTCAGAACGTCACATAGGTTCAGACATTGGTTTCACAGGTTTGGGGACAATCAGTATCGAAAGCACGACTGAGTTGATTGTTGTTAAAGTCACAATGACAGCCTACCACTGTGTGAACGGAGTGCTGCACCACATTGTGCTCCCTTTCATATCTAACATCCAAATCGCATTTTCCAACAGGATAATTCCCTTCCTCATGTTGTGGTCGTCACAACACAAGCATTTTAAGTGGTTAGGATCACAATTTGAACCGCACTGTCCCCAGATTTGTCCCTAATAGAGAATGTCTGAGATGCCAGGAGTAAACACATTGGATTACATTGTCACCCAGCACAAACTGTGCAACAAATGACTGCACAAAACATGCAGATGTAGAGACACATGCCCCAAGAAGACATCCGAATACTTTTTGATTCAATGCCGACAGGGATCTTCAACTGTATAAGTGTTATAGTTGTTTATCGGGAAAGTAACTCCTTACTGGCAACTGTATCTGAAGGTAAATAAAAGTTACCATTATCCATTTAAATTTGTTATCATTTCTTGTGGGTATGACCCTGGATATACAATCTAGAAAGTTTCTTAAAATTCCACCATTCATGTCTGGGTGTTTCACTTTTAATTTCCGCTAGTATATATACCAATATATATATTTATATATGTAGCTGCCAGTCGCCGTCAAGCTTGAATATTCCATACCAGTGTGGACATTGGTTTGATACAAATTCCGAAACCCCTAGTAAAAAAGCTCAATGTTTGAACCAAAAAGAAGGCGCTGTCCCAAACCTTGATTTTTAATTATATAGGAGGGTATAAACTGCATCATTAGGAGAACTAATTATGTTTCACAGCGCCGTAGCGTACAAGTGCCCCAAGAATATCTATATAAATTCATGACAACTGAAGTTCCCCACAGACATCTCTTTTTTTTGCTTGGGCTTTACGCCTCGTTGACGGCGAGGTCATTAGAGGTGGGATGGCATTGGGGCTAGGAACGGGAAGGAATTCGGCCATGAAATTTTGAAGGAAGTATCCCAGCATTCGACTGGAGTGATTTGAGGAAACCATGGAAAACTCAAAACTGGATGCCCAGACGAGGATTCGAACCCGTGTCCTCCCGAATGCGAGGCCAGAACGGTAACCGTTCACCCACCACGCTCGACGTAGACATCTCAGTGGAATCGGAAATATTACTGACAGGATAGTTCCTTATGAAATGTTGGCCGTTCCATGTGCTACCCCTTTGCTTTCCCATATTAAAAAAAAAAGGATGCATGTCGCGAAAATCAGTGCCTGACACATTTTGAGATCAGGAAGTGAATTTCGTTCCACGGCTTTCCAGCCACATCCCAATTTGCCACGCGTTCTGCTAATATTATCGTTGAAATTTATTATATATACATTTTAATACAACCCAAAAAACCATCATATTTTTTCTTATTTTGTTCGCGAATTAGCTATTATACTAGAGGTATATTTAGTTTTTATTGTTTAAATACAACACATAGTTGATAACAGGGGTAATTTTTTATTTCTGAGACTCGCTGGCAAAAGTGGTCTAAAATGCTTAAGGATTTCTAAGCATCTAACCGTGCGCCGGGGTCGGATGGAAAATTATTAATTTTAGCACATAATATTTTTTTTTTGAGCAACACACAATATAATTTTATAAAATTTCAAATTTTAATGTACAGTTTGGGGAAAACGAAACACATGACAAGTGTAAATTTGGGGCTGTATCTCTAAGATACTACGGCAGGCAGTGGAGCGTCAATCACTAGGCTACAGTTCCTATATATTCTATAATAAATGATGTTTCTTCAATTTTAGTAGTCATGTTTCAAAACGTGGTAACTGAACATCAACTGGAAGGTTAAAAAAAAAAAAAAAAAAAAAAAAAAAAGAAACTGTGGGGTTAGCAAAGTACAGTTTCACTCATCTTGGAATATGGATATTGTTGTCGGATAAGAAGAACCACTTACATTCCCGTTGAAGAGCCATTGTGACAACAAGGCCACGATGCATCACACATGGAGGTAGGAATAGAGGGGAGACCAGGTGTCGCTTAAACTGTGAAGCAGCCTGTCTCCGGAGCCGCCATCTTCGTGAGTTCAAAACATCTGTTTTCATTAGCTTCCTGCTGTGAACATTTCACGTTCGGATATTTCAAGGTGTTTAATAATGCCAAATTGTGTTGCCTATGGTTGCACAAACAGAACAAGTAAAAAACAACCTGGAATAACTTTCCATAGGTAAGTAACGTTGAAATTATTGTTCTTGAAGTATTTGTAGTGCGGCGTCTGCAAAACATAATAAATGTCATTATAGATTTACAGTGCCTGTTAAAAAAGTTTATTCACAGCTCTCAATAGGACGATGGTGTTATCAAATATTTGCTGATGGAGAGAACCATTTTATCTTACTATTATTCACGTGTGGTTCAAGTTTACATAGCGATGAAGCAAATACATCATTCTATGTGCTTTAGTCCAGTTGTACCTAATTTATGTTGAAAGTGTTTGATGAAATTAATTGTAATAATTTGTGATATGCGATCTAGTAATCGTAATGAAGTACATTTTGTTGTTATCTGAAATGTAATTCGCAATAAGTTTAAAGAGTTTGGTTGCATTTGCGTCGTTTAATCTCTTTAGCGGCAACAATAAGTCAAATTGTGATTAGGTTGAAATTCAGCCTGTTGCAGAATATTCTTTTTATTGCATAAGGTACAAATTATTTATTTGTTATTAGTAATTTATTAAGCACATTGTTAGTGACACAAGCTTGCGACTTTTGATATATATATTGGCCACAGCATCTTCACAGATGATAGTTGTAGCAACTCAGCCATCACTTGGGTTGAGTGCATCGCATCTTCTTTTGTGGCTGAATTAGTCCGATGGAGGGCGCGACAAATTTTGCCACATCTATCGCACACGAAAGATGGATCCGGTGGATGTACTTCCCTGTTACGAAGCTTTTTCAGCTTTATTTTATCAAATCATGTTCTGTCATATTTGGACATGCCGGTGGTAATATGATGACGCCATAAGGGTCTCGTGCTGGCGCAAGCTTCCAGTCAGAAGTGTGCAAGCCGAAGTTCTCCAAATCACGTTTGCAGGAGTCCTTAAACCTTAGCATCGGGCGCCCTACAGGTCTATTGATATTAGCAATCTGACTGAGCATGACTTTCCGTGGTGGTCTCTCAGGGTCCATTCTATGGACGTGGCCAAGCCAGCGGAGTCGTCTTTGTTTTAGGGTGACAGTAATACTGTGACACTTCGTGGTAGACAGAACACTCTCATTGCTCATTTTGTCTGCCACGTGACTCCAAGTATTGTCCGCAGGCAGCGCATATGGAAAGCGTTCAGCTGTCTCTCTTGCCTGGCGTAAGTGGACTACGTCTCAGCTGCATACAGTAAGATGCTCAGGACACACGTGCGGTATAATAGAATTTTGGTGGAGAGAGTTAGCTTGGGGTTTCTCCAGACACGTGTGGATAGCTTGCCAAAGGTCGTCGCGGCTTTGCCAATTCGTGCGTCAATCTCCTTTTGAATGGACTGGTTGGATGTAGTGATGTAGCCCGAGATAATGGAAGTGTTCTACTACTTGAAGAGGGATGCCTTCCAATGTTATTTTTGGAAGACGGTCTGTGCCCTGAACCATGACAACCGTCTTCTTGGAATTGACACTCATCGAGAACAGATGACATGCTTGATCAAATCTGGTG
>JARYHS010006851.1:1951539-1980527 GCA_031002005.1 Vandiemenella viatica
TCTCTTGTGACAAATTCGAATGGTTGTAACAAGGGGACTACCTGTTTCAATATTTCAATTTCTTGTCCAGTCACCAATTCAGGACTATCCGTAGCGTCGAGTAAAAGCTGCGCAGCAATTTTCGATATATCTAAAAATCTATCAATCATATAATATAGTGAATTCAAACATGTCTTAACGTCAAGAATAAATTTTTTAGTACATCCCTCAGAAACTCCACTATCGATCTGTATTTTTCTTAATTTGTCTGTTTGTATAACACTGTTCTTGACCCATTTACGAACGCAGAAGGAGTCGGGCATAGACAAACAAGTTTGCCAACAAAACAAACTTAGAAAAAGAATATATTGAAAAAATGCAATAATGACAATCAAAAAAATATTCTTTACATTGTAGATGAGCATTTAATGTATCAATTAAAGTGTTAAATGAAATCATGATATTGGTATACACACCGATACGAGTACTTTTGACCGATACCTAATTGATACTTATTTTTAAAGTATCGATACAAAAAGTACTTGGTATCGGAAAGAATGTATCGAGTAGGTACTTGTATTTACTCGTATCATTTTATCCCTAGCTGTTCCGATCATTCTGCTTCTTTTCAAATACCATCAGAAAACATAGCGCAGGCGGTTAGGTTTACCTGCCACACGGTGCGAAGAGAAACGGACACACGTAACCTAAACAGACAACGTCAGCATTCAGAGGACCTCAACGGCGTCACGTGAAATAATACCAAAGAACATGCGTTAAGAAACCTCTGGTAAGAATTGGAAGCATTACAGGCTTGTCATTACGTACAATGATTTTTGTATCACATTCCATCGAGTGTGGTGGGTGAGCGGTAACGCTCTCACCTCGTATTCAGGACGACGCGGGTTCGAATCCCCCTATGGCCATCCAGATTTGGATTTTACATGGTTTACTATAATCACTCTAGGCGAATGCCGGGATGCTTCCTTCAAAAGAGGCCACGGCCTAATTCCTTCCTGTTCCTTGCCCGCAGCCTTCTCCCACCTCTAATGACCTCGACGTCGACGACGTGTCAAGCCATAAGAAAAACAAATTATCACATTCTTTACATAACAAACACAGCAAGATGTTTGTCAATTCCACTGTTAAAATTTTTACTTCTCCACCACCAAAATTCAACCTCCACCCATAACTAATATTTGTTTCTTTTTTAATTATGGCTTTAGGCCTCGTCGACGTCGAGGGCATTAGGGGCGGAATACAATTGGTGACAAGGAACAGGAAGGAATTCGGCCTTGGTCCTTTGAAACAACCATTCCTGTATTTGTCTGGAGTAATTTGGGGAAACCATGGAAAACCCAAATCTGGTCAGTTTTATCTGACGTCTTACCTGATCAAGTAAAACATCAGTCGGGACTTTTAAGTGTAGAACCCACGCGGTTCACAGGTCCATTACCTAACCACACCAGCAGAATACTGCACTGGTATTGAGGGTAAGGGTGCGTTTATGTTGGAGCTGCGATAAACGAAGAGAGCGACGATAAACGTAGCGACAAGAGCGGCGCTCAATTTCTTTCTTCATGCAGTGTTTATATAATAGCGTAGAATCGTGTTTTATATTGTGCGCAATTGTCAACCGGCCAGACATGTAGAAGAAATCTAGCTTATTTATTTCGTATAAGAGTTGTACTGCAACAGTTTTAGAAGTTGTAAGAGAAATAATTATGAACAATACTTCAACTACTTCATATGACGATTCCAGAGGAACAGGATTTCGTAAAAAAATAGCCGAAGATTGTTACAATATTTCTAATTTTCCGAATTGCGTGGGCGCTGTCGACGGAAAATACTTCAGAGTTACTTGTTCTGCACACTCTGGCTTCATGTTCCACAATTACAAGATTTTTTTTCTATTGTTCTGCAAGGATTGTTCAATGCTAATTATAAATTTATAAACATTGAAGCTGGAGGTAATCGTAAACAGAGTGACGGTGGAACAGTTAGATCTGCAGTTCTGTATGTACTTTAATTGATGGAAGACAGAATATTCCAAATCGTTCTGCCAAATTCTGAAATCACTGAACTTCGTGTTTTTTGTATAGGTGACGAGGCTTATCCATTTTTAAATAATTTATTAGATCCTTATGGACAATATTTAGATGCAGGTAGATGATACCTCAATGCTAGTTTATCGTGAACATGAGGAACCGTCAAATGTGCCTTATTTATTCTAAATGGAGAATTTTAGCCACAACAATAGATACTTCTGTAGTCGTAACTGACAATATTAAGAAGACCATTTGTTTGCTCCATTATATTATTGACTGAAAAGGTATTGAATTTCGAAGAAACTAACACTTAAATTCCTAAGAATTTGGCACCAATATTGGAAGGCCAAACCAATCTGCAAAAAATACCGGCATCTTATATAAAATCTACTTTTGTTACAATTCGAAATAAATTAATACAAATTTCTACATATTATGCATTTAATTTGATATTTATAATTTAAATTACTTTTAATAGAAAAATATTTTTTCAGTAAATTATTTGTACAATTTCTTTTTGGCTGTATTAATATTTTATTTTTTTACTTTAATCATCAGTTTGTAGTGTTCACACATTAGAATGAGTTTAAATTACGGAAATCGCACTAATTAAAAACGTTTAGAATTGTTTGTTTTATTATATTTAGTGGCCATTTCATCCTACAATTTGTCTAGAACGAATCTGTTATGGTGATTTTTGTATTTACTGTACCACAAAAGGGTCCTACTAAAAACATCACCGATCAAACGGTCGCAGCCACCCTCGATAATAGCGAAGAAAATGCTCGCAGCGATTAGCATCGCTCTCATTGCTGCTCTGCTACTATGCGTTGCTTTGCGCGCTGCTCCAGTATAAACACCTCCATTGTTAACAATGTTTCACTTTTCTACGCTTAGCTAGTATCGTCGCTCTCATCGTTTATCGCGGCTCCAACATAAACGCACCCTAAGGGTGAAAACATGCCGAGCAGGTCGCCGTGCAGGTCGCGCTAGCGGTCGCGGTAGATGTTTCATCCACGTGAAACAAAACCATTGGTAGTAACGAGTCAGCACACGCGGAGGCGCTCGCGCTCGCCTTCGCTGCTCGCCACTCAGCTGGATGTCGATGCCAGAACAAAGTATTTTGTTTTCGCCTAGCGCGCCGCTGGAGGTCTGCTTGGCTCTGATTGGCTGAGCTGTGTCAAAGGCCACGCGATCCAGCTTCTACAATTGATTACGCTTTCGTATTATACAGAGTGGTGTTGTTTAATTTTGTCTTGATCTAAATATTGATTTATTTAATGGATATCATTTAGTTTTACACAACTGCACTACTAAATTAACAAAGTACTGACATTGACAATGCAACATTCTGTTTTAAATAAATTACTGATGAAATAAGAAGTACAGATTTTATAAATTGTACAACTACAGAAAAGTGAATGTTTCAAGCAAGTCAGCAGCAGATAAATTCCAACAAATTTTATAATAGTAATAATATTTAATTAAATTGCAATGGAGCGCACGCTCCGGTGGCAATTTTCCTACGCACCCAGCTTTCCTTCTTTCCTGCTCCCATCTACATTTGCCCTACTTGAAATAATTATCTATTGTTGATGACTTGATTGACTATACAGAAATTATTACACATCATATACCGACGAATATGGAACATCAGACAATTCAGTCCAACAATCATTATAAATTTAAATAAAGTAAAAAAAAACAATTTCGTGTTAATTATTGTTTAAAATAAACTGTTGACTGAATTTGAAATGGAAAATTCTGATTTTTAAATTGAAATTCTGATTTTGGATTGATAAATTTTAGATTTGACTCGAAAATGTTTTGTTATACGGTACATTACTTTATTTACAATAATTACCATTAATTTATAGTTACGACGAGTTTTCACTCAGCATGTATTGGATTGTTGTGGTAACTGTTATAAACATTTGACTTCAGTTTGTCCATGATTTTACCGTTAAGTTTGTAGTGTGTTTCGTAGGTGGGCATGGAATTAGTCTGAATGATTTTTCAGATCCTGATTTAAATGGTGAAATTCACCAAGCGTTTGTCTACGTTCATTTATTTGCTGTTAACTGAACATTCCGATACCAGCCGTAGAAAGTAGCCACACCACTTTGTGGCTACTGACAGACCATCATCCCTATCGTTATCGCTTCCACAAATAATTGGAGATCAAATGAAGTAAATGATACTCGCATTAAACACAAAATATTAACGATTTACAACGTTTGGCACCTACAAGGATTTTAAAAACTAGCAGCAGTACCTCGACATCTAGCTTACCCTACAGCGCGAGCTGCGTGCATGTTTTTACCCATCTACCGCGACATCGACCTACAGCGCGACCGCCACCGCCACCTGCACGGCGACCTGCTCGGCATGTTTTCACCCTAAAACATGCCGAGCAGCTCGCGCTGAAGGTCGCGCGGTGGCGGTAGATGTTTCATCCACGTGAAAAAAAAGCATTGTTACTAATGAGTCAGCGCATGCCGAGGCGGTCGCGGTCGCCGCCGCTGCTCGCCACTCAGCTGGAGGTCGATGCCAGAACAAACTATTTTGTTTTCACCTCGCTGCCTAGCGCGCTGCTGGAGGTCTGCTTGGCTCTGATTGGCTGAGCTGTGTTAAGGCCACGCGATCCAGCTTCTACCCTTGAATACGCGCAGTTCGGCTTTCAAGTCGGGCAGTTTTGTTTTATCGCAATAAAAGAACAATTAATAAATGCAGTGTTTGCACGTCCTGCTTTATGGGATAAACGCCATAAAAATCACTGCAACATATTCATTTTGGAAAAGGAGTGGAAGAAAATAGCCGCTGAACTTGGATTGACAGGTACGTAAATAAAAACTACTCATTTATGAACTGCAATCGGCAGTTTATTTTTCCATAAATGAAAAGATATTTCTTTCCAATAACTTTATATTTTTTGTCTTAATTAGCCTTATTAATTTTACATAATTCCAAATATTGATTCATTTCATTTTTCACAACTGCATACCTTTTTTGTAATAATAAGAGTACATTTGAGTTTTGGGATGGCAAAAATAGAGTACGTCGTTTATATTTGAACACATATTTTTCAATCTTTTTGACACATTCAACAAATACTTATTTTTACTAAACATTTTCACAGAGCCTGTACAGCCTATATTTAGATTAAAATATATGATAAGCTCATACTTTATTAAGTTAATCGAAAATGTTTTCATTAATCTCTGCATTTTGCATCCACGAGAAGAAAAATTCTCTCAGTAAATACAGAAGTGTCGCATACAGACAAAAGTGAAGAAATTGTTTTAAATAAATTTTTAAAATCTTACTTTTATTGAATTTTTAATGCAATTATTAATAATTTGGCAAAACAGTAAAACTTCATATAAACGGTCCTTAGCAATTTACAGTTTATGCTGGTTTAAAACTTCAGTAACACACAAAATGTTTATATTGAATGGGTGATAATTTTGTTATGTACACAACACACAAACTCAGTGGGCAAGTTGCACACCCCGCGAAACAAAAGTCTGTTTAAACAAAAAGTAAGTTGGCAGCCGAATTTCACCTTTTAACCCCAAGACAGCTGATGGCATCGTTCACTGCACTCGACCCATTCAATCGAATGCGCCAGAGTAACAAACAAATCCCAATGTTTCGTTCTAACACTATTTTTATAGGTAAACAGTCAACCAGTGATGTGAGAATGTGTATTGACTAAAAAAAATATTTTAACCTACTGTATTTCAGGTGGCCGTAATAACTTACGAAAGTAAAATAGAGAATGGGTTGCAATCCTATCTAAACGGTACGTTACTTTCAATAACTATTTACGATAATTATCTTTACCTTATGGTCACGACGAGTTTTTCCTCAGCGTGTATTGGGTTGGTGTGGTAATTGTTTTAGACAATTGACTTTTCTAGTTAGTCCACGATTTTGGAGTAAATGTACTGAAAAGTTTCTGGTGTCATTCGCAGGTATGCGTGGAATCTATCTGGGTTCTTGATACAAACGGTGATATTCACCTAGCGTTTGTCTCTGTTCATTTATTGGGTGTGAACTGAACTGTCTGTTGCTAGCCGTAGAAAGTAGCCACCACTTTGTTGCTACTGACAGGCCATCATCATCACTATCATTTTCACTTGCACGAATCATTGCAGCCTACACAGACTTAACTAATACTCGGGATAAACACAAAATCCAAACAATGTGCGATGTGTGGCACCTACGAAGGTTTGTAAAGCACTGTTGAACGCTAGCAGCTGTACCTCTACATCGACAGCGAGCTGCGCGGCAACCATCTACCGCGACCTTCAGCAGCATGTTTGCCCGTGATGTCACAACGACCTGCTGAAACAGTTTCAATTTGGCGCACATTCCGCCTCTGCCGTTGATGGGCAGTATGGTCCCGGTCCCAATAACAACACAGACCATATTGCACGATAGCTTTTGTTATGTAGCGAGATAGAGGTTAATAAGAAAATACGTCCGATCTGACTAAGCGGCCATCACAAAAACTTTGTCGAACTAAATGCTACGAGCAGTGCTAGAAATTCGTTTATAAATCCAGGCGTATTTGTTACTCCCAACTTTCATATTCAGGAGTAAAATGAATATTTTCAGGCGTAATTATATTAAAATTATGAAAATACAGATTTCATAACTTAAACCTACTCCAACACAATTTAAAATTGTAAATAGGTTCAGAAAAAAATGGTATTTCAATATATTATATACCAAACTTGTGAAACAGGTTAACACAATTATTGAATTATACACACTGATGTTCATATTCAGAGGTAATTTGTTTGATTCCTACATATTTTCGATTTTTTCCAATTCATCGTCAGAGGATTATGTCTTTTTAAATATAAATAAATCAACATGTAAGCTGAAAATATTTTCCTTGATGTACAAATTCTAAGAATAATTTTATTTCACAGTAACGCAGCACAATTTATCAGCAAGATCGCTGAAACAAAAACATTCAGTATATTTAATATACCGTAGCTACTAGTCTCTACAACTGGTATACAGTCAGTAATTTTACGAGACCTCTTCACTTCCTTCGTTAAACGATTAACACACGCACTAGAATTGTTTTTCTACTTCGTGGTATTTCTCCTACACTGTTGCCACATCTCCTGAACTTCAGAAACCTATCACAGATCAGCAATACGACAGTAATTATAATTGAAATTAATTCATTGAATTAAACCTTCAACACGCAAAACTGAAAACGAAGTTCTCAGATGTTATTTTTTAATTTAACTTTTGATGCCTAGGCGCATTTTCTACTCCTCTGACTGAGATTGCAGGCGTAAAACGAAAAAATTCAGGTGTAATTACGCCTAACGCCCGGTTAATTTCGAGCACTGGCAACGAGCGTTCACAGGACAGTCAGTACATGGTTCGCCAAGAGGAATTCTACACACACTCCTGAGGACATACATTCCGAGAAAAATTTCATTTTAAACCAAAAAGGAACGTACTGACACACAAAGTATACCATATGCGATAGCGTCGGCAGAACAGTCGGCAGCCACTTCTCAACACATCTCTGACGCAACGATAAAATCAAACGATTTAAAGTTATCAATGAAAACAAAATTCCTTGTGCATTATGCTAAAAAAAATTGCTTGCCTTTACAATATGGCTCAGATGTATTCATTTTCAGGCGACAATATACTTGCGGTTAGGTCGAAATGCAGAGTGGATCAGAATAATATAGTATGCAATTTTTTAAGGCACGAGCAGTTAAGTTTAGACTGATAACTTAAAATCATTGAGCGTGGTGGCCTCGCATTCGGGAGGATGCGGGTTCGAATCCCCGTCCGGCAGTTCAGATTTGTGTTTTCCATTGTTTCCACAAATCACTCGAAGCAAATACCGGGATGGTTCCATCAAAAGACCATGGCCAAATTCCTTCACGTTCCGGCCGCAGTCTTTTTCCGCCTCTAATGACCGAAACGTCGACGAGGCGTAAAGCCATAAGAAAAAACAATTACATAAAACTACTTGATTTTATTGATAGCGTCAAAGAATAAAATCCGATAGAAATGTAATATAAGTTTCTTTTGCTTTAATATGGACGTTTTCTGGAAAGGTATAACGTCAGCAACGCGTATACGAAATTCCAGAAGAAAGGGAAAGTTGTCCCTTAGGGAGCGTCCATAAACTACGTGGCTCCATTTAGGCCTCTTGTGAAGCCCCCTCCCCCCACTCCCATTTTGCCTGACGTGGCTATTGCGTCTATCTTCCCTCCTACCCCCTCCCCCCCCCCCCTAGAACGTAGTCTTTTTCTCCTATTGATTCCAGAATAAATTTTGTACTGTTTTCTCTTATCGTAAATTACATACGGAGATAATCATATGACGGAAATAAAAATCCACATGCTCTTGTGTGTTCTGTACCTCATTTTAACTGTGACAAATAATATGAATGGAAAGCTACGGAAACCTCCTCCCCTTCCCCCTTTTCCCCACGTAGCCCAGCGTTGCTTTCCAGCCAACCCCTCCCCCCTCCCCTAGACCGAGCCACATATTTTTTTTTTTTACTATGGCTTTACGCCTCGTCGACGGCTAAGGTCATTAGAGGCGGGATAGGACTGAGGACAAGGAACGGTGTTGCGTCCGGTTGGCTAAGTTCTTCCGCGAGCGGTTCGGAAGATGGGAGCTTGAGATTAAATCTGAGTGGGTTTGTCCACTTGGAAGTATAAATCTCAATTGCAAGTTGATGTCTAACTTCAAACTACGGATCCCGGTGTGGAAAGGATCAGGTGAAATAAGTAGAAAAACATTAAATTGAAGATACAATATACAGCTCACGAAGCCCGAATAAGTTCCTATGGAGGTGCGCGTCCCAGAGTCTAAGTCCTACTTCTATATTGAAGTATCGTTGATGAGAGTCGAACTACTGATGGCAGCTACCAAGCCCTGCTCTGGTCTGCTCTGCCATACTCTGCACTACTGCGCCCTACTCGGCCCTACTCTGTTTCTGCTCCGCCCTACTCTGGCTGACAGTGGCCAAGCTACCTCCTTTTATATCACTTGACGAGGTTCTTGCGTGAGCCTAATCTCCCTTCTCGCAGCTTCTGCGGCTTCCGTCACGTACGCCGTTGGGTCAGGTCACGTTCGCCATCGTGTTCCTCCACTGCCGTGGTCACGTAGCTTCTGTCGCCACATCACCTTGTTGTCTGTTGCTCCACAGACGATCTCCGGCGGAGGCCTTGTTTCACCTTGCGGACTATCTTGCTGTTGCCTCACCGGCATTCTTCGCTGTCTGATCACGTAGCCCTTCGGTGCTTTCCTAACGCCTTACACTCACGTTGCACAAGTTATTCTACCTAAGTGTTCCCGCGATTATTTCGCGACAACGGGAAGGAATTCTGCCATGGCCTTTTTGAATGAAGCATCCCGGCATTCGCCTGGAGTGATTTGGGGAGACCATAAAAAACCCAAATCTGGATGCCCGGACGGTGATTCGAACCGCCGTCCTCCCGAATGCGAGGCCAGAACGCTAACCATTCACCCAACTCCCAAGCCACGTAGTTTGTGGACGCTCCCTTATTGCAGCGTTCCCCGAAACTAGTGATGTGCCGAATATCCGTATCCGTATTCGCGGATATCTGAAGGGGAAAAAAGATCTGTATCGGTATCCGTTACTTTTTTAGCGGATCTTTTGTAAAGAATTTCACTAAGCAGGTATATAAAATATTAAAGATATCTAACAATGAAATACTATTAACTTCAATTCCAATTATTTCATATTTCTTAAAATCTGATATCTGGCATATTTATATTCCAAAAATTAATTATTTAAATATATATTTTACTACAGTGAAGTCTTCATGGGTGTACCGCCGGATTGTGTTGTGAAAACACGACATTTCGACGACTAGCTCCGTCGTCTTCTTCAGGTGTGGAGACATCTGCACTGGTCGGCTGACTATCTGTGAAAATGGTGGATCTAGTCGTCGAAATATCGTGTTTTCACAACACAATCCGGCGGTACACCCGTGAAGACTTCATTGCTGTCGTACGCCGGAAAAGTCTTCGTTCTTACATTTATTTTACTAGCTTACCAAAGGTAACTGGTAACTTACCACTGTAGTAAGTTTTAAGGTATTATTTTAACTATATTTATAGTGAGATCAGGCCCCTAATCTTTGTGATTTGCTAGCTGAAATTATGTTTAATGTACTGCTAAAGTGTTTACATCAGATAAAATAATCACTTTTACAGAAACTTTAAAAAATAAATGTTATATTTAACATTAAGTTTGGTAAATTGTACTTCAAAGAGAGTAAATTGGCAGTTTTGTCACCCAAAAGCCTATTACGATGATCATCATAAACTATTCCTGCTGCACTGCTGTATTCCTGCTGTAATACTTGTTGCAGGTGATAATAAATATGCTGCGACCCATATGTCATAGACCTCCAAATTTTTATTTTTATTGTTAACAGCTTTTTTCACAACCAGGTGCAGCTGATGTGCTGTACACTTAATATTATCTACGTCAGATAAAGTGCAGGAACTCTTCATGTTGGATCCCCCATCTCTTACCATGCAGTGCACAATGTGCACTGCACATCCTGTTTGAGATTTCCCACCCTTCAAACATACTTTGAAATACTGCCGAAATGTAATCTCCGATTTGGGGTTCTTCAAGATTCTCCGCTTTTAAAACGATATTTTTTCTTATAAAATCTTTTGTAATGTTCTGGATACCAATGAAACGCCTTACCAAAAAGGTTCCAGATATAGGTTGTGAAGGAAACTATCTCAAAATCCTTCAACACGTCTTTATTTTCTATCCTAAAGTTCGCTGCAGATAAAATCCGTAAAATATTTCCTGCCTTTTAGAACATAATTTGCAATAACATTATCCAGCAATCGTCGGAACCCAAAATCTTCTAAGTGTTGAAAAGGTAATCCAGATAAAGCTATCATTTCTGCAATTAAATAGTTTTAAATAATTTTTATTTTTTATCGTCCCACATTTGGACTTTTCTATGTATTCGTTAAAAAATGTTTTTCTAAATTTTCTTTTTACCGTTTTTAAAGACGTTCCCTGCTGAATGTGTTCGCCGGCAATCTTCTTAGCGGAGTCTTCTTTTAAGAATAACTCACAATATTTGTGGGTGTTTCGTCTGAAGATGAATTTTTAAGAAAGTTGTACATTCATGGGAATACATTCCTTCACATAGTTTGTATTTAGCAGATTCGTCATTTACTATCGTAAAATATTTCCATATCACACAACTATACTTTTTTTGGATGAATTGTTTTTATATTAATTTAACTTACAACTTCTCAACAAAAAAAAAACAGACACGTATATAATCTACGCAATCCTATGTCATCCTAAAATATAAACGTAAACACGCACAGTTCAAGGTCAAAACACGACGCGTAAGCTAGACGTTCGTCGATAATAGATAGAAGTTGACGACTTTTCCACTGTGGTCCAAATTGAGAAAGTTGAGATTCGTATCTGTATCCGTATCCGCGGATATACATTTTTAACGATCCGGCACATCACTACCCGAAACTTAAGGTGGCCATACACGATCGCTCCATTTGGATGACATCCAAAAGCGTAGCACATACACCATCATTCCATCACTCCAGTCAGCAACGACAATGAAAAAATAGGCAAAGCAAGCAACAATAGGTTGTCAATTTGCAATACAACAATCTAGTTATGCCAAGTACTAAATAAAATGACCCCGAATTAATTTTTAAGGATATTCAAACTATCGAATACTGAATAAAAATCCTGAGAATTAAACATACGTCCAAAAAAGTGTGAAATTATGAAAAATAAGCTCTGTGATATTACAAAACCTTTTAAAATACTACAAAATTATTATAAAACAGATTTATAAAATTGAAATTGTTTAGCAGGCTGAAAATAGTGACAGGTACGTCAAATGTAGTAAAACAACATATTTAAACAAGTGGGCTCATATAAAATTAATCTTATCATACTATGATCTTTTTAAAAAGAAAGACCGCAAAGAATTATCTTTTTTTTCCAACACGGTTTCTCTGCTGGCGTTTATGTCTTATAGCGTGTTATAGCTTTACATTTTATCTTTAGTGTGTGGATTTAGTTAGTTTTATCTTTGAGTGTTTACTTTTGTAGAAAGTAGTGGTTAGTTGCAGTTGGACGGTCACTCAGTTAAGTAGCGTGTTATAGCTTTACATTTTATCTTTAGTGGTGTGTGGATTTAGTTAGTTTTATCTTTGAGTGTTTACTTTTGTAGAAAGTAGAGGTTAGTTGCAGTTGGACGGTCACTCAGTAAAGTAGCGTGTTATAGCTTTACATTTTATCTTTAGTGGTGTGTGGATTTAGTTAGTTTTATCTTTGAGTGTTTACTTTTGTAGAAAGTAGAGGTTAGTTGCAGTTGGACGGTCACTCAGTTAAGTAGCGTGTTATAGCTTTACATTTTATCTTTAGTGGTGTGTGGATTTAGTTAGTTTTGTCTTTGAGTGTTTACTTTTGTAGAAAGTAGTGGTTAGTTGCAGTTGGACGGTCACTCAGTAAAGTAGCGTGTTATAGCTTTACATTTTATCTTTAGTGGTGTGTGGATTTAGTTAGTTTTATCTTTGAGTGTTTACTTTTGTAGAAAGTAGAGGTTAGTTGCAGTTGGACGGTCACTCAGTAAAGTAGCGTGATTTAGCGTGACATTTTATCTTTAGTGGTGTGTGAATCTGCTTAATCTCTGATTGTTTACTTTTTGTAAGAAGTACAGGTTATTAGACTCAGTAGCTTATCTTTGTGGTACATTTTATCTCTAGTGGGGTGTAGATTTGATTAGTGTTCTCACTGAGTTTTTGCAGTTTATCCAACGTACAGATTAGTTCGAGTTTCTGTTCATTTTTCTTTTTTTTCGATTTTAAAAAGCAGTATGTCTAGGGACTGTGATTGCTGTGTAGCAGACGCGAGCTGAGGTGGCTGATCTGCGAGCTCAGCTTGCAGCTGTGTTAGCGAAAGTTACACAGCTGGAAGCTGCCGTAGAAGGTTGCAGCAGATGCGATATTGATGAACTCGATGTAGCCACGCCGCTCACTGATTCACCTATGTCGAGCAGTGTACCTGCATCCCAGGCTGAAAAGTTGGAGGCCGTGCCTAGGTCAACTGACGGTGACTGGCATATGGCTACCATGACTTCGAAGCCGCACACGGGGGCAGTCGAACAGGCTTAAAGGCCAAGACGGTGAACTTGTTCGACTGTCCAACCGGTATGACGTATTGTCGGAGGCTGATTCAGTCCCGCAATTGTCATCCTGCGAGCTGACGGCCCCCCAGCCCGCTAGGTCTGGGCGATCGCAGAAGGGTATTCTGGTAGTTGGGAGCTCTAATGTTAGGCGGTTTATAGAGCCCCTTAGGGAAATGGCGGATTACTCGGGGAAGAAATCCAACGTCCATTCGGTGTGTATTCCGGGTGGTCTGATCCGAGATGTGGAGCAGGCCATCCCGGATGCCATAGAACGGACGGGGTGTAGCCAACTGCAGATTGTGGCTCACGTCGGCACCAACGATGCTTGTCGCCTTGAGTCGGAGGTTATCCTCTCTTCCTTCCGGCGGCTGGCTGAAAGGGTGAACTCTGTGGCAAGTGGCCGCAAGATTTCGGCGAAGCTAACCATCTGTAGCATCGTAGACAGAAGTTGATTGTGGACCTCTAGGTTCAGAGCCGTATTGAGGGGCTGAACCAGAGACTACGGACGTTTCTGTGATGATATTGGCTGCAGATTTCTCGATCTCCGTCATAGGGTTGAGTCATGTAGGGTTCCCTTGAATAGGTCAGGTGTGCACTACACACGTGAATCGGCTACACGGGTGGCAGGGGCCGTGTGGAATGCACTGGGTGGTTTTTTAGGCTGAGGGAGGAAGACCCGAAACATGAAATACAGTTACGGGCAACCCAATCAGATACAACACCGGAATGTAGGAGGAACGTAAAACAGTCACAACAGTTAAAAGTACTCGTAATTAACTGTAGAAGCGTTTGTAACAAACAACCAGAACTTGAAAGCATTATTTGTAGCACAGAAGCGGATATCATTATCGGTACAGAAAGTTGGCTAAAACCGGAAATAAGTTCCGCCGAAACTTTTAAAGACAGCATGAACGTTTTTCGTAAAGACAGATTACATTCTCATGGAGGTGGGGTATTTATAGCTGTGAGTAAATTCCTCCCATGTAATGAAATAGAAGTCGATACTATCTGTGAAATTATATGGATTAAACTCAATGTTGCTGGGTCAAAAATCGTCATAGGCGCCTTCTACCGTCCACCCGATTCTGACATAGCTATCGCCGAGGAATTAAGAAGTAATGTTAACAGTATAGCTAGCCGTTTTCAGGATCATGCTATGATTCTGGGAGGCGACTTCAATCTGCCTTATATCGACTGGCGAAATTATGTTCACATTACTGGTAGCAGGGATAAGGCAGCTTCTGAAGTAATTCTCGATTTATTCTCCGATAATCATCTCGAGCAGCTAGTGAATGAACCTACGCGGTGTCATAACGGTAGCGAAAACATTTTAGATTTGCTAGTTACTAACAGGCCAGAATTATTCACCGATATTTCAACGACCACTGGAATAAGCGATCACAAAGCGGTAATTGCGACTATCAAATTAATGACAAAGCGAAAAAGGGGAAATGGACGGATTGTATACAGATTCAGTAAGGCCTCAAAGGAGTGTTTTAGAACCTACCTGAGGAATAATTACCATAACTTTAAGTTAACAAAGGACACCGTTGAAGAGATGTGGCATCGATTTATACATATAGTCAAGGAAGGTATGGAAGTACATATACCGAAGCGGAAAATAAATGGGGAGAATGATCCACCGTGGTACACATGCGAAGTCAAAAGATTACTCAAAAAACAAAGAAGGATACACGCACGCTACAGAGGAAGAGGTCTCGCAGCGATTTAGAAACCTTGGCTGAGTTAAGACTGACGTGTGAAGAATGTGATGCGTGAGGCCTTCAACGATTTTCATTCAAACACTCTCTCTAAGAGTCTCGCAGAAAACCCAAAGAAATTTTGGTCGTATGTTCGTAATTCGTCAGTTGTACCAACAGCAATATTCCAGCACTAGTTCGCGAAGGGTCCGAGGTTATTGAAAGCCGCGATAAAGCTAATGTACTAAATACTGTATTCAAAAATTCATTTACTGACGAAAATAAGGATAGCATTCCCGTTTTCCCACGTCGTGTCGAGTTGGAGATGGAATCATTACGAATAGATACTGCAGGTATCATAAAGAAATTAGAGCTCCTAAAGTGGGGAAAAGCACCTGGCCCGGATGGTATTCCAGTAAGAGTATTTTCAGAGTATGCGGCGGAATTCGGGCCATTTCTGTCTGATATATTCAGTAAATCCCTAGAAGAGCGAAAAGTACCTTCAGACTGGAAAATAGCGCAAGTAACTCCGATTTTCAAGAAAGGTGATCGCAGCGATCCTGGAAACTATCGTCCCATATCTATAACATCTGTTTGTAGTAGAGTTATGGAGCATATTATATGCTCGAACATTATGAATTTCCTAGATGAAAATAATTTGCTTACAACAAATCAACACGGATTTCGGAAGAAAAGATCATGTGAAACACAGCTGGCCCTATTTACACACGATGTAATGAAAGTTATTGATGCAGGTTCACAAGTAGATGCAATTTTTTTAGATTTTCAGAAAGCCTTTGACTCTGTGCCACACAACCGCCTTTTAGCGAAACTACGAGCGTACGGTATATCGGATCAGCTTTGCGAATGGATAAAGGATTTTCTAACTAGGTCGATCGCAGTATGTCGTTGTTGAAGGAGAAAGTTCTTCTAATCTAGATGTCACATCGGGTGTACCTCAAGGAAGTGTAATAGGACCACTTCTCTTTTTAATTTTTATAAACGATCTCGGAGACAAAGTGAAAAGCCTTTTTAGATTGTTTGCTGATTGATGCGGTTATTTACAGGGAAGTAAGGAATTTGGCCGATTGTTTAGCAATTCAGCGTGATCTGGATGTTATTTTGGCATGGTGCGCTGAGTGGCAACTTACACTAAATTGTAAAAAGTGTAAGACAATGAGCATAACTAACAAAAAGAATCCAATTGTTCAGAAATACGAGGTAAACAGTTCAGTTATTGATGTGGTCGATTCTATGAAATATTTGGGAGTAACAGTACAAAGGAACATGAAATGGGACTTACATATTAATACGTTGGTAGGTAGAGCTAATTCTAGGCTGCGGTTCCTAGGTCGAATTTTGAAAAATTGTAATGAACAAACAAAGGAGATAGCGTACAAATCTCTTGTGCGTCCACATTTGGACTATTGTTGTGCCATTTGGGATCCGTTTCGTAAGGGGCTGATTGAGAGTACAGAGAAAGTACAGAGAAGAGCCGCTCGATTCGTGACCGCTTGCTACAGTCCTTATGAAAGCGTTACAGAACTGATTAGTAAACTAGGCTGGGAGTCTCTGGTAGATAGACGACGCACGTTTCGTATAAACTTATTGGTAAACATGCGTACTCCCACTTTCACTTACGAGTGTAGTGAAATACTTCGTCCACCAACCTATTTGGGTCGGCATGACAGGAAAGATAAAATTAGAGAAATAAGGTGCCGCTACTGATTCTTATATGAATTCCTTTTTTCCTCGTACCATTAGGGATTGGAATGCACAACAAAGAGATTAGGTTTGGTGCTGAGCACCCTCTGCCACCCACAGTTTTGTGATTTAGCAGAGTATATATGTAGATAGATGTAGATGTAGATTTTTAAATAATATTAACAACTGATCTATTGCCACATTTATTTATATTTTGTCATGGTAGTCAGGATTAGACATCCTACAAGCATGGTTAGTCCTTATACTTCTCAATAATCTCCAGCACAAAGTCTTATTGAGACGAAATTATTATTATTATTATTTTTAGTAAAAAAAAGAAAATAATCGTTCTAATTGTTACTTAATTATATTTAAAATTGTATTATTTTCAATTCCACATTCAAAACAATATTTAACTAGTAGCAAAACAAAAATTTCTATAGCAAATTCGAAACAAAAAAGAAATGGTACGATGTTGCATAGTCCACTCAAGGCACTGATGTTGTGTGCTCGGTGGTCGGTGACAGAATGAGAAGAGTTTGGACGGCGGTTTCGCCATACTAGACTAAACTAGCGGTCAGGGTTCAGAACACACGCTGTATATTACACTGGATTCGCTAAAAAGAAAGGAAAAAAGTGATTTTTAAAAAATACTTCATAACACGATCAGCGCAGATGTCTTTTGAATGACGTGGAGCAGCGATTCTGAAGCTGTGCTTCGCTGAAGTGTGGCAGGTAGTTCGCACACAAAGCACGAAACACTTAACTATAATCCAATTTAGGATACCATAGCAAAAAAACGTATAAGTAAAATTGTTCGCATAAAATGTATGTCGTAGTCGAACTGTTTAGGGCTACAAGCGATAAGGCAAACCGGGTGGAAGGGGATATTCTCCACCACCCCGAAACTGGTAATGATGACCTGTTGAAATTTGCTTTAACTGCTTCGTCATTATGTCCTCTTCACGTTTTGTACTCTACTTTTTCGGAAAAGTCGCCACAAATTAAATTAAAAATGCTGACATAAGAGGCGCTCCGAACCGCGAAATGTTAGCGGCGCTGCAAAAATGAAAAAAATTATCTTTACAGGGATCATATCAACCTAAACGGGTTCGTTTTGTCATAGTGGTCGTGATTAGGTTGAAATTAGTCCTGGACCAAGAGTAAAAAGTTTATGGGAAATTCGTTCTGAGGCATCCATCTCAGAAACTGCGCATTTGTTTACAACGGAAACAATCGATTGCTCTGACTGCTTGTATCGATACTAAGATGGCGAGCCTTGTTGTACTGCATTTACGATAAATGTTTTCTATCTGTTAATTTTTTGTGACTTTTTACAACTGAGGGAAGCTGAAACGGCAAGTAAACATTACACCAAAGGATTTAACCAACAGGTCAAGATATTGTTATTGTTTTTGCAGCGCAAACAAATTCAACAGGTCAGTTCTAGTTTCGGGCAGGTGGAGAATATCCCCTTCCACCCAAAAAGTGATTTTTAAAAAGAGTTCATCACAGGATTTGCGCAGATGTCTTTTAAATAATATAGAGCAGAGGTGTGAAAGGTGGGCCGTACGCAAATATGAGAAATTTAACTATAATCCAAATTAGGATACCACAACAAAAATATATATTAGTAAAATTGCTCACATAAAATGGATGCCGTACTCGAACTGTTTAAGACTATAAGCGGTAAGCCAAACCTTCTGAAAACAAAAAGAATATTTCAGCTACGGCAAAAATCTGTTATTTCCAGAATATTCACGTTTCCAGTCGGTTTGGAAGGAGCGGCGCACAGTGGTTCAGTATTGGAATACAGTGGAAATTCGACCTTACGTCATGATATCGATCATAAAAAAAATAAAAAATGCTTTAGTAGGGCATTTCCTGTGGTGATCAAAAATTATAATATTCAATTTTTGATAAAAAATGAGTCATTCACACTTAAAATAAATAAATAAAAAAAATGGGTTTAATTCTAGATGGGGATACCGCTGCCTCGCGACTGTTAACGTGACGTCATCGTGACGTCGCGTTCACGTACAGTCGTAAAAACATATATTGTGACCTCGCTACGATCGGTCACAATAATTTAAAGCTGTACAATATCAACATAAACTGATATCCCGAAGGTGGATCAGTTGCAGGCGGCCGCTGGTAAGCGGCCGCAGATGTCCAATAACACAACCAATATTGCTAATCTTCGCGGGTTCACTGCCGGATGATGATGAAATGCGAGCTTCACTTTAAACATTGAACATCTGTTTGTATTATCGGACATCTGCGGCCGCTTACCAGCGGCCGCCTGCATCTGATCCACCTTCGGGATATCAGTTTATGTTGATATTGTACAGCTTTAAATTATTGTGACCGATAGTAGCGAGGTCACAATATATGTTTTTACGACTGTACGTGAACGCGACGTCAAGTTAACAGTAGCGAGGCAGCGGTATCCCCATCTAGAATTAAACCAAAAAATGTATGGGTAGAAATCAATTTTTTTGTTTTTTTTTTTGTTTTGACGGACCTGTATCAAAGTGTCAGAGTCAAACCTTATGCAATCGTAAGTAACTATTATTAAGACATTAAAATTTCTAGCGTATCCTTGCCGCTTTGAAACAGGGCGCAAGGGAATTTCATTGTTAAAATATAGCGAACATTCGAACTAGTCATAAAATCGAACAAAAATGCTGATTAAAAATTATTATGTTCAAATTTTTTTTTGATCCATATTATGACTTCTGTTCCAGTGTCCACTATATTTTAACCATGAAATTCCCTTGTGCCCTGTGGTTAAAGCGGCAAGGATACACTAGAAATTTTTATATTGTAATATTAAGTAGGATAGGTACTTACGATTGCATAAGGTTTGACTACGACGCTTTGACCAAAAAAAAAAAAAATGTTTCCACACATACATTTTTTTAAATTTATTTATTTTAAGTGTGAAGGACTCATTTTTATCAAAAACTGAACATAACAATTTTTCATCAGCACAGGAAATGTTCCCTAAAACAATTTTTTTTGTATCCATACTATGACGTAAGGTCGAATGTCCACTATATTCCAATCCTGAACCACTGTGCGACGTTGCTTTGATGATTAAGTCAATGACCTTTTCTCAACGCCTTAAGGCTCGGTCACACGGGGCGATTTTTGTCGCTGCTACTAATCGCGGCGATCATTCGCCGCGATTAGTAGCAGTTATTAGCCAGTCACACGGAGCGATTGGTTTGAGCGATTAGGTTGTGGCTAGAGAAGTAATGTATCAACCACATTCGTTGGTTATAATATCGTACAAACAGCGTCGTATAGTTCTGAGACGATTGATTCTTTCGGCTAATGCTGAGTTGAGTAAACATTTGTTAAATTAAATTTTAAAAATAAAATAAAATGGGTCCGCTACTGGATTACGAATAGAAAAAGCTGAGGCTTCTGCGTTTCTTCTGATAGAACTAGGATCCACAAGCCTACAGAAATATTCAACGATCAACTGAAGGAAATTTTGATAAAATACTTGAAGTAGTTGCTCCTCAACTTATGAAAAAGATATACTGACAAGAGGTGCGATTCTATGTAAGACCAAACTAGAAATTAACTAATGTTACATGGCAAGTGGTGATAGCCTGAAGTCTGTGGAGTATTTATTCATAGCTAAATTATTTTCTGTGTGCATCCTTAATGTTCTTAATTTTTTTCTGAGATTTTCGCCAGATGGAATGATCAGTCTAGTGTCATTCAATTCATTAAAAAACCTACTCAAAGGATTTTATTCGCGCATTATTGTTAATTTATTAATTGTTATTGGTGTGCAACACTCCTTCCGATAAACGTAAAAGAACATAAAAAATCAACCATTTGGTCACATTTCCTTCCTTGTTTTCCATAATGACAAAAAAATTTAAAAAATGGAATTGAATAAAAAAAAACGGTGAACGTCAGACAACAATGAAATGAGTAGCGATTGAGCTGTCAGACGAGGCGACAACAACGCTGTATAGCGCCCACTGGGTCACGTGACCACGCTACTAGCGATGAGAATTGAACATGTTTAATTCTCATCGCTGCGATTTTTTATCGTTGCTAGAAGGGTCAATCGCAGAGATTACATTGTCACACGAAGCGATTAATCGCTGCTATTCAAGTCGCAGCGATAAAAATCGCCCCGTGTGACCGAGCCTTTAAGGCTCGTTCGCACTGGGCGAGTAATTTAGTCGAGTGGCGAGTGATTTAGTAACTAAACGTGTGTGAACAATGAAATTTAGTCGAGTGGTTTAGTCGAGTCGATCCGTTTTGTTACCGGGCGAGTAGCACCCCCCACCACGAGCCACTCCCCCCCACCATGCACCACTGCCCACTCGCTCAGCGGCTAAACAGTCTGAACCAATAGTTTTAGTAGATTTTTACTTTATCCATGATATATGGACTTTGTGAAAGTCTAACTGTTTTGAAATAATAAGGTATGCACATTTTTGGTGTGACGAGTGCTCGTGTCAAATTCTGTTTGATGTTATCCGATTTTACTTTGTATTTCCTGAAACTGATATTTTGGATTGTGTACTAAACAGTTTTTTGCAATTAATAGGGAGTGGTATAATAATTTTTTTTAAAATTTAATAAAATAGCGTTCGAAAATGAGAATAATTTCTCGAAACGCGTCACGCATATCAATAAAATAAATTAAATAATAATTTATTAAAGTAACTGTGTCACAGAAAATTATTTGCATACCTTATTAGTTTTAGTAGAGTTCGTTAGCTGCCGCAAAAATGTCGTTTCGCTGGAACGAAGAAACAATTTCAAAATTTGTTTCTAAATATGTAGGACATGAATGCTTGTAGAATATTAAGTCCCCAACTATAAAAACAAATAAAGGAAGCAATCTGCACGCATAGATTTGGAAAATACAATAAACATACCTGGCTTTGGTGAGAAGTAAATTGAAAATTAAAAACATCTGCTTAGTGCACAATTTTATTAAATTATTTAATTTAATTACAATAGCATCTAGATTATACATTAAGATGTTATTCCTATTGTTATTAGAAGTACTACCTAAAGAGATAAAAATCTTTTTGGAATTATCTACTCGCAGAAGTTAAAAAAAAGTAGTCCAAAAATTTAGGTGCAGGTACTGAAACAGTTTACACTCCTTCAGTAAACTGATTGTTTACTGGATGCATCTCTATGAAACATTAATTCAATTCCTTTAATGTTTCATAGATTCCTTCACACTGTGATGAATTAGGAAATACCCTATTTTCCGTGTATAAATACGAGGTGTGAGTGTCCATAAACTACATCCGGTGGCAATAAAGTAGAGCACTGCCTGTAACTACGTAGTCGCCGGCATTGCACTCCTTAAATAGGTATCTTCAAGCTGGATTTCCGGCTGCATTTTCACTAACACAAATTTTGGACATTCTCAAACTATTCGTAGGGATCTTCTAATGCTAATTCCTTCAGAAGACAATTTCAGCTCCTAGTTCATTAACCCATTTTCGTACCCATTGCTTTTTTTTTCTTTCTTTATCGCATAAACTTCTTCATCAATCTCTTATAAAAGAGCGCTGTATCAGCTCATTCATTTGATTGCGATGCAGCCTGCTGGCAAAATACCACGCTACTTGTGTACTGTACTCGACCGCAGTGCGAACGATTTTTGGTCAGTGGCGAGTAATTTAGCTACTAAACTACTCGCCACTCGACTAAATTACTAGCCCAGTGCGAACGAGCCTTAAGTAACTAAACGTGTGTGAACAGCGAAATTTAGTCGAGTAGTTTAGTCGAGTCGATCTATTAAACCGGGCGAGTAGCACCCCCCACCACGCGGCACTGCCACTCGCTCATTGGCTAAACAAGTCTGACCGTATTATTTAAATCGAGTGCATTAACTGCATCAAGAATGTCGTTTCGCTGGAGCGAAGAAACATTTTTAAAATTTGTTTCTAAATATGTAGAACATGAATGCTTGTAGAATATTAAGTTCCCCAACCATAAAAACAAAGGAAGCAATCTACACGCATAAATTTGGAAAATACAATAAACATACCGTGATTTAGTGAGAAGTAAATTGAAAATTAAAAACATCTGCTTAGTGCACAATTTCATTAATTATTTTATTACAATAGCATCTAGATTATACATTAAGATATTATTCCTATTGTCATTACAAGTACTACCTAAAGCGATAAAAATTGTTTTAGTATTATCTACTCGCAGAAGTTAAAAAAATAGTAGTCCAAAAATTTAGGCGCTGGTGCTGAAACAGTTTACACTCCTTGAGCAATTCAGAAGACAATTTGTGCAGCTCCTAGTTCATCCCTTCTATTAACCCATTTTCGTACCCATTGCTTTTTTTTATCGCATAAACTTCTTCATCCATCTCTTCTAAAATAGCGCTTAACATAAGCTGTATCAGCTCATTCATTTGATTGCGATGCAGCCTGCTGGCAAAATACCACGCTACTTGTGTACTGTACTCGACCGTAGTGTGAACGATTTTTGGTCAGTAACGAGTAATTTAGCTACTAATCTACTCGCCACTCGACTAAATTACTAGCCCAGTGCGAACGAGCCTTTAGGGAGCGTGCACAATCTACGTGGCTCGGTCCCAGGGGGAGGGGGGGGGGGGGCTGGCTGGAAGGATACGCTGTGCTAAGTGGGGGGAGGGTAGTTCCGAGCCAGGCCACGTAGCTTTTTATTCATAAAATTTTTATTATTTGGCACTGTTAAAATGAGGAACAGGACACACAACAGCATGTGAATATTTACTTCCCTCAGTTAATTACCTCTTTAAGTAATTTATAATCGTCTCACAAGAGAAAACAGTACAAAATGTCTTCTGGAATCAGTGGGGAAAAAAGCTGCGTGCAACGTGCGGAGTGTGGGGGGGGGGGGGACGTAGAGACAAAAGCCACGTTGGCCTACGTGGGGGGATTCACAGGAGGCCATAATGGAGCCACGTGGTTTATGGAGACTCCCTTGTTGTAGGCGCACGTGTGTACGGCCAGCGGTATGTTTCTATAATTTGTAGGAAGAGTTAAAAATATAAACACTATAAAAAATAATTATTTTCAGTATTTTACTGATGCAGGAGTTGAAAAAGGTTGAGAAATGCTGGTGATTATACGTATATCAAAACAATAAAAGAAGAATTCACTTCAAAAATGTACAGACTGTTAGATACCAGTAAATTTTGATAAAATAAAATTATTGTTCCGTTCATGAAATTCTTATCGAGTAATACGTTTCTTATTGGAGAAAATATATATAAAAATAAAAAAAAAAAATCTGAAATATCAAATTTGTGGAAAATCGCACATTTAATTATTTTGCGAAAAGGATACTACCGGAAATTTGGCTTCGCAAATGAAGTAGGGCACGTATATTATTGTGGGTCTTCGCTTACAGCTGTCTCAAAGCATGGAAGAAAAACTCGGAAAAACACAAACATATTGAGATTTGTCGTCCTGTCAACATTCATTTGTTCCACATCAAAATATCTGAAGGAAATATTTTATACAGCCGCAACTAACACAAATTAGGGTAATTTTCATATCCCGAGATTTCCCGAAATCTTACATTACGATCGAGTAAAAACTAGAAGGACTGGAATCTGTGATTAAACAGTTCACAAGCTATGAGTTCGCGGCAGACAAAGCAAAGTGAGAATCCACAATATGGATGCTGTCCACACTCACCTGTCATGGAATCCAAAAAGTCGACACTGGAAGAAATCACAATACAACTCGCAAAGAAAATAACAAAATACTTTGGAATAATATTATTGTCTGTCGAATCCTCTTTCGTGAAGTCACACTGTTTTAGTTTTCGGCTAATACACGCTTGTTGAACACTGAAATACATTAAGAAAGTGCGAACACACCAGATTATCTGCTGCCCCACCACGCGACACGACACAATGGCGACGAGGACAGCAAGCGAGGGCTCTGGCGGCAGACGCGGGAACTACATTCGCAGAGATCCCGGGGGTTCCCTCGTTGTTTCATTGCACACTTGCGTTATATAAGTGCGTTGTACAACATATTTCTTTCGTATTAATGTAATGATAGCACGTTAAATTAAATGAAGTATTTGAACGATAGAATTTAGTTCAGTGACGACTACTTTCAAGACTTTACTAAAACATATATTTGGTAGTTATGAATAACATTACGCAGAGATCGAGACTAATGTAGGAAATCAATAAAGTTTTTGTTATTTATAGAAAAGTTGAAGAAGAAAGTTTGACGTGAGAAAATTACACTTGCTAGTCATCAACGGACACAATGTGTACCACCGTCAGCAGGGTTGCCAACTATATTATAAAGTATCATATTTTTTTTAAAAAAATATATACTTTACTCTAACTAGAAAGACTGATAAAATGTGAAATTAATGCAACTAAACGTTCTTCTAACTAATTAAACATCTTGGGGAGCGTCCATAAAGCACGTGGCTCCATCTCGGCTTTCCGTGACCCCCCCCCACACACACGTAGCCCAACGTGGCTTTTGTCGCCACCCCCCCTGCCCCCCTGCCCTTCCCCCCCCCCCCCGTAGCACTTAGCTTATTTTCCTTATTGATTCCAGAAGACATTTTGTACTGTTTTTTTCAGAGTATCGTAAAATACGTACGGAGGTGATTAAATGACGTAAATAAATATCCACATGCTGTTGTGTGTTCTGTGCCTCATTTTAACTGCGACAAATAATGTGAATGGAAAGCTACGTGGTCTGGCTCGGAAACCCCCCCCCTCCCCCCACGTAGCCCAGTGTAGCTTTTCAGCCAACCGCTCCCTCCCCCCTCATCTTACTTGGGAACCATCAGACCTGTTCAGAACGGATTTCGATCCCCCGAGTATATGTTGAAGGGTAATAACGCCATATGTCTGTATTATAATTATTTCTTCAAAATGAACCCTAGGTAACGAGATATTAACGCGCAAACATTTGTGAATATTGTTTAAATTTTATAATTTTAGTATATTGTTTATAGTTTCAGTGTGGCGTATCGGTAGCGTGCTTGCTTACCATTTCGCGAACCCGGGTTTAAATCCATATACTGGCAAATATTTTTGTTTCTTTTTTTATAAGCAGAAATCATTAAGCATTGATTTTATTTCATTTACGAATTTTTATTATGTGAAATAAATTTTAGAACAAAATATTACAGAATACACAGTCCCAACTTTTTTTTATAATCATTATTTCGTTGTTTATAGCTGATTTTTTTTTTTTTTTTTTTTTTTTTTTTTTTTTTATGAAACAGGTATATTTCATGTTCTACAAAGGAAATGGAACTTTAACAGAATATCTCTTTTATGGTCGTAGCATTGTAATAACAATTGGTTATTGTATCTGTTGTAAGTAATTATATTACTGTAAGTAATTATATTATTGAAAATAATATTTTAATAGTTATTTCGCATAATAAAAATTCGTAAATGAATTTTAAATGAAATAAAATCGATGCTCAATTATTACTGCATATAAAAAAAGAAATAAAAATATTTGCCAGTATGGGGATTTGAACCCGGGTTTGTAAAATGGGAAGCAAGAGCACTACCGATACACCACGCTAAAACTATAAAACAATAATACAATTCATTAATATTATAAAATTTAAAAAATATTCACAAATGTTTGCGCGTTAATTTCTCGATACGTAGGTCTCATTTTGAAGAAATAATTGTAACCCAGACATATGGAGTTATTCCCTTCAACATATACTCGGGGGATCAACATCCGTTCTGAACACGTCTGATGGTCTCCAAATAAGATGTGCACTGCGTACTATAGACAGATGCGCCCCATTTTTTCAGGAAGCCGTGGCACATATTTGGCCGAAAGTAACGGCACGGGCGATGTCAGACAATCAGCTGAGACTGCGCTGGAACAAAGAAGCTGATTGGCTGGACTTGGAGTGCAGCTGTGGGACGGCCGCCGCATCGCCTGGAGAACTCTGCCGCGCGGTGCAGCGTCCATAAAGCACGTGGCGGGGGGGGGGGGGAATCTCGTAACAGGGGTGACAAATTGTTGTTATAAGGCAATCACAATGCGCGACCCGTCTGGATTTTATCGGTCTAAAACAGCTGACGAGCGAGATTTAGCGGTCTGGCGAGCACTTGATTGTTGCGCTGAGTCGAGAGAACGCTTGCAACAAAATAGGTACAAGATTATTACGTCAACAGTTGCATATTGCCATATGGGAGCGTCCATAAACCACGTCGCTACATTCTGGCGTCCTGTGGACCCTCCCTCCTACCCCCACGTAGCCCTACGAGCCTTTTGCCTCAACCCCCCCTCCCCCCTCCCCCACGTAGCACGTAGCTTTTTTACTTTTGATTCCAGAAGACATTTTGTACTGTTTTCTCTTGTCATACTATTGTAAATTACATACGGAGATAATTAACTGAGGGAAATAAATATTCACATGCTGTTGTGAGTTCTGTACCTCATTTTAACTGTGAAAAATGAAGGAAAGCTACGTGGCCTGGCTCGCAACCCCCCCTCCCCCCACGTAGCCCAGCGTAACTTACCAGCTACCCCCCCCCCCCCCTCCTAGACCGAGCCACGTAGTTTGTGCACGGTCCCTATGATAAGAATTATTAAAAGCTATGAACATTGGAAAGAGCTTAAAGATTTTTGTGTTTGCTCGTCGAGCTAAATAAGTGGCGGAAAGAGTTCAGTCTTGAATGTTTGAGACTTGTCAGCACTAGCGTAGCTAGGATTAACAAGGGCATCGGTCCCTCAAGCCAGATGGACGACCTACTGTTTTTTTTTTCCCTACTAATTCTTGTGAGGTTTAGTGGCAGGGGCTCCCTGAGTTTTAGGGGGCCCCTGAGCTCAGCTTGGGGCCCCCCTGAGCTTGGGGGCCCTCCGATTGCTACGCCCATGCTTGTCATGTGTTATGAATGGAATATTACAGTCGAGACTCCATTTCTACAGCACTCGGTGACAATACGCGACAAATAATTAAAACTAACCAATAGCACGATGATTTATAAAAATAATTTTTTTGCACTGTTAATATGTGAAATATCAAACTACACTATTTACATAATTATTACTTAGCAGCGGATTTTATTAAGATACTTCCGTTATTTTGGTGTCAAATAATCACTTTGACGTTAATCCGAATTAGAATTATATCTGCGAATTAGACATTTACAGAACAGAGTGTCGGAACTAGCGCCACTATGCCGCCGTGCTAGAAGCTTCAATAATATATCTGCACAGAGAGTGGTGGGTGAGTGGTAACGCTCTGGCCTCGCAATCTGAAGGACGCGGGTTCGAATCCCCGTCCAGCAATTCAGATTTGGGTTTTCCATGGTTTCCCCAAATCACTCCCGGCGAATGCCGCGATGCTTCCTTCAACTGTAAGGCGTCCTTAATTTTATGCCGAGTTCTTAGTAAATGATGAAAAGAGTTGAAGGTTTAACGGTTACTTTCCCAACTGAACTGCTCTGTTTTTATAAGAGTCTTGTGACCTATTCGAGAAGCAGTGACGTCACGATTGGTCTCATCACTTGGGTGGGTGGGGGGCCGTCCATTATTGACATGAGGTGTTTTTCCGGAATTCCGCCCCCTCCCCCCCGCCTCTGGTGACACTTTGTGAGATTTCGTCGGACCTCCCACCCCTTCTAAAATGAAATGTAATTTTGAGGGAGACCCCGCCCCTCTACCAATTGACCTCCGAACTTTTTAAGACCCCTTTTTTATCTCTCATGTTCCGAAGGAAGGTTATACCCCTCCCCCCCCCCCCCCCGAAGATCGGTTTTTGGACCAAAATACTCTCCTAAAATCGAGTTTCGCAACAGTTGTAAACCTTTTTTTTAGCTCTACAATTTCAAACCTCACGTGTGATTTCCGTTTACCCCCCCCCCATTCAGCTCACGTTATTAATGGACGCCCCCTTGTGGTAGTGAGCTCTGGCCTCGCAGTCTAGAGGACGCGGGTTGTGATCCCCGTTCGAGTATCCAGAACTGGGTTTAGCTATTGTTTCCCCAGATCACTTCCAGGCGAATGACGGATGCTTTCTTGAAGCTGCCATGGCCGAATTCCTTCCCGCTACTTGTCCCCAATCCCATCCTGCCTCTAATGACCCCGACGTCGACAGAGTTGTAAAACCGTAAGCAATAATAAACAAAACAAAAATCGCTGTTGTGGTCTGTTGCAGTGAAGACACGTGACATGCAATACCGCAGCAGTTTTCTCTATTACTGATTCGTAATGGAGGCGTTCAAGCAAAGCACCGAATGCAAAATGTCGCAACAGAATATGCAGCCTGCGACTATGCCATTAGCTAATTAGACGGAATCAGAA
>JARYHS010006851.1:1981527-2025404 GCA_031002005.1 Vandiemenella viatica
TTTCTCTTTGCAGAGCTATAATTGAATTTCAACAAAGCCTAGCTCAGTGCCGTGACCAAGAGGATACTGGTGTGGTAGAAAACACATCAGTTATTCGGACACTAGAGTTCATGTGTGCTAAATGTCAGCAAGTTCACAAAGCAAAGGATTTGCTAATAAGACATGTATTCAATCATGACTCACTTGTAAATACTCCACAGTATATTTGTGAAAATTGTGGCATAGTTTTCATAGATCTGTCGACATTGTGTGCCCATACATCTTATCATGACAGTGAAATTATATTGAAGCAAGAAACAGAATTGGAAGTTGTGTGTGCTAATTGTGCTCAGGTGTTTTTATCTTGGAGTTCTCTAACAAAACATGTATTTGAACATATCACAGCTGTTTCCTGCCCATCGTATGTCTGTATGCATTGCCGACAAATATTTAAAAATTTGACGGGACTTCATCTGCATCAGGACTCCACACATCCTCCTTCCTCATTTTTGCAAACAAGGTAAGATTGAGCAATCCTATTTTAGTTTCTAGATAATGCTTATCCTTTACAGTTACAGGTTTTAGTTTAGATCTTCTTTGCTTGATATCAATGTATATTAGAACAAAACTGTTTCAGTATTGAAACGATGGCTGGAGGCTGTGGTACATATAAATACACGCTTTGGTTTATATTTAGTCCAAAATCTTCCTTCAGTATTTTGTTCATGCTATTCAGTAACTTCTCAATATCCTCAGCCCTTTCTGCTAACAAGACAATGTCATCAGCAAATCGTAGCATACTGATTTTTTTCTCCTTGAACACTTATGCCACATTCGTGTTTTTATTTTGCTTCGTTTATTGCTTTCTCTATATACATGTTGAATATTAATGGAAAAAGACTACAACCTTGTCTCACACCCAATTTAACTGATGTATGTCTTTCATGATTGTCTACTTTTGTTCCAACCATTTTATTCAAATACAAATTATATAGTATTCTACTATCATCGTATTTTAGACCTGACTTCTTCAAAATTTTGATTCTCTTGTCCTACCTAACATTATCAACAGCTTTTATAAATCAACAATTACTATAAAAGTACCTTTATTTTTCTTGATTTACCCTTCAAGTATTAATCACTTCTCTTGTACCACAGGTTTTCCTAAACTCAAACTGATCTTCTCCTACTATCTCTTCTACAACCATTTACATTTTTCTATGTATTATTCTGATCAGTAATTCTGAAGCCTTGAATGTCAGACATATAGTGCAGCAATTCTCACATTTATCAGCTTTTGCTCTCTTCAGAAGTGTGAAGATAGTACTTTTATTAAAATCAATTTGAATCTCTTCTGTTTCATAATTTTTTGATAAGTTTGAATAATCTCTGGCTTCCTTCTTCTCCTAGGATTTCAGTAGATCTGCAGGAATTTCATCAATCCCAACTGCCTTACTTGATTTCAAATCATTCAAAGCTCGATCAAATTGCGTCCTGTGAAATAAGACTCCTAAACCATCAAAATTGACATTGCCTTCTTTTCAGTGCACTGTTCAAATGAACACCATCATACTGTTTCTCTAAATATATCATCCTTCATTTCATTCTACCATTTGTGCTTAAAAGGTTTTCCATTAGCAAATTTAATAATTTCTTTTCTTCATTTCTCAAAAATTCTGTTTATCTTTCGATATACCATATCTATTTTATTTATTACTATTTCCTTTTCTACTTTTTCACTTTTTTCTTGCAGCCTTTTTTCTTTTGATTTTTTCATTTACTGTTTATTTGATTTTTCATTGTGTGCATTACTTTTTCCCTGCTTCATCCTGAGCATTTTTGTTCCATGTTCTCTGATCCATCAACTCCAAATGTTCTTCTGAGGTTCAGAATGTGTCCTTACCAGTATCGATTATGTCTCTCCTTAACCCATTCCAATTGTCCTCAGTTGAATTCCATTAGAGTTATTTTTTAGCCTCACATCTACCATCTTTGCAAATTTTTCTCTCCTGTTATATTGTTTGAGTCTGTTTACTTCCGGTCTGTTGTGTTAGTATTGCTTCTTTATTTGCTTGAACTTCAAACTATCAGATTCTGGTTAGTCTATGTCTGTTCTTGGATATGCTTTACAGTCTAGAACTTGATTCTTGAATCTCTATTTGAGCATATTATAATATAGCTTATACCTACCTGCTTTGCCTGGGGATTTCCAGACATATATTTTTCATGAAAGAGGTTCTTAAATCATGTGTTCTCTATGACGAGTTTATATTTTTTACAAAATTCTAACAATCTGTTTCCTTACTCATATCTTTCTCCTAGCCCAAAATTTCCTTCAGTGTTACCGTCTTTTTCTTCTCCAATTACTATATACCAGTCATCCATTATTATTAGATTTTCCTCCCATTTCATATTTTGGATTAATTCCTCAATTTAAGTGTATATTTTCTCTGTTTCTTCATCATCTTCCTTGCGACATTGGCAATCCACTTGCACTAACGTGAATAGAGCGGTCCTAGTTTCTACCACTCATCAAAATAATTTTGTCACTAAACTATTCGTTATAACTCACCTGTTTTACTATTCTCTTATTCATTACAAATTCTGTACCAGTAACTCCACCTACAGCTTTAGTATAGATTATTCTGTGTTCCCAGACCAGAAATTCTGTGCATCCTTCCAGGTATTCTCACTAATCACAATGAAATCTAACTTAAGTTGTTTTATCTTCCTTTTTAAGTTTTCTAACTTACCTTCTCTATTCAGATTTCTAACCACTCTCCGACTCGTAGAATGTTTCTGACTATTCTAATGACTCCTCCCTGAGCAGACTGCACCTGGATATCAGATTGGGGGGCTATTTTACCTCTTTAATATTTTACCCAGAAAGAAGCCATTATTCTATTAGTAATATAATAGGCTTACAAATCTTTGAGATACCCTTAGGGCTTTCCTTAGTGGCTTCCTGTTGCCATCTGCAATCCCATCCCATCGATTATTTATCTGCCTTTATGGGCCGTTCCAAACTCCAAGGGCAAATAATGGCCTGAGCCACTCCCCGCTCTTCTGCCCCTGATGAGGAAGCCGTTGGCAAGCAGTGGGTGACTCCTTACACCACATGTATTTCAGTCACCAGAGCCTCATCCGTGCAGACAGGGTGCACCATGTCAAGGAGGATGTTTGGTAGGAAGAGGCTGATTACCCTTACATCCATATTACAATTTCTAATTACAATATTATTGATCCATTCGGCATTTAGTTCTCATTTTTGTTTGTTACGATTCAGTCAGATAGTTGATATCAATTTCTACATAAAGTGGATATTTATGGATTTGATTTTACACAATTCTTTTATTAATACCCAATGTGATAGAGACTTCATTCAGGTACTTATGAAATTACATTTCATTTTTGGCTATTATTTTACAGGATCAGGCAAAAAAGATCTGCTTGGACTAGGGAGCCTTTGAAATGATGTTCTCAAATACTGTGGAATTTTAATGACCATTCTGTTAGTATGACAACAACAAAAAATAATGTAGATAAAGTACACAGTTTTAATTAAAAATATGTGGATCCTTAAATTGAAATAAAGTCAGCTTTACTTCACATAAATCATCAGGATTTTTGCTACCTACAGACAAAAAAACCTTGCGATATTCCCATTGATAACAACTGATCTTTAATATTAATATGGCTGAGTATAATATCATGACATCTTTGTATAAACTGTGATTAGCACATTTGATTATTATTAACCGAAACTGTCAGTTATACCAGGTGTCTATAGTGAAGCAGTTTGAAGCCAGTGACTGATATATACCAAGTGCTTATCTTAATTTTTAAATCTGCAATATTTTTCTGGTTTAGTAGAAAATAAAATTACAAAAATATTGGCAACATTGACTTAAGTTTTCTTTTATGAACGGAGACTTCCCAAAGAGGCTAGGTTGTGCGGGAAGGAATACCCGTTATTTGGTTTGATACTCACTATTTGAACTAGTTCTGTCAGCACTATGGATTTATCTGTAGACCTACGGATCTTTTCAAAAAATTTTGAATTTTAAATTGATCTATGGTTTTTTGCCTCTTTTTATTACTTATTGTGTTTTCCTCACATTAGTATACTTGTTAAACTCTCAGCGTATAGTGATACTGAGTCATTAAATTGTCAGTAATTATGAATCGTTTCTTTGCAACTGTTGGCATAAACCAATGATTGAAAAGGAAATAAAGCTCCTATTTTGTATGATAATAGATTTAAATTCATACTTAAAGGAGTGTATTACAGAAGTATCAGTGCAGTCTTTATGCACAATGTGTACTTTTCTCACAATTTAAAATTGCAATCTCAGAATATTTTATGTAGAATACAAGAACATCCAGTAAAAGAAAATATAACTATTTCTGAAGTTTGGGATCTAGAGGTGACAGAAGAAGAAACAGAAAACTACAACACCGACCAATCTAGTGTTGGTAGTGCTGATACTAGTGAATGTGGCACTGGCATAGAGGATGAATAAAATTATGTTACCTGTATAAATGCATTTATGAATCATTATGTAAGACATTATATGATTCAGTAAGATTTAAAAGACACATGTAAAATGTTAGTTCGGTAAATAAAACCATGATCAATCAAATATATTGTTTTCTGTAAAACAAAAACAAATTTAGAAGAAAAACAAGGTTGCTAGGTTTTTTCAAGTTTTTTTTTTCAAAGCTGATTTTTTTTTTCTGTTTGCGACAATAGTCCTGTTTAGACTAGGCATTGCCAGTCACTCTCCTATGTGTAGGTGTAAAAGTGTTGCTGGTAATATATATATATTACTTAAATATAGAGTTTTTATAACAAAATGATCGCTTGTATGTGGAAAACTGCTGATCGTCTAGTGCAGCTTCCAGCCACTTGCTGGGTCTGCTGGGAACAAAAGCCTCACTAGCGCTTCCTGTCTAACCACCATCTCTCTTCTTCCACTGTTGCCCAGTTTCCTCCTCTGTCCTCCAGACATTTCTTAACACCTTTAATCCATCTGTCCCTCAGTCTTCCTCTAGGCCTCTTCCCTTTCAGCTCCATGTCCAGCATCTTCCTTGGTAGCCTCTCCTCTACCATTCTCCTTACATGCCCGTACCACTGTAGCCTAGATTTTTCAATTCTTTGTTGTATCGGTTCTTCCTTTATCATTTCCCCGATTCTCTCATTCGTTATACTGTCTCTTCTTGTTACTCCCACTCTACTCCTCTGAAATTTCATTTCCACAGATTGTACTCTCCCTTTGTCTCTCTCCTTCATTACCCATGTTTCTGCCCCATATGTTAAAATTGGCACAAAATATGTTTTATATATTGCCTCTTTACTCCTTTTTGGAACATCCCTACTCCATACCAGATTTCTAATACTTTAAAAAAATCATTCAGCACATCTTCCTCTTTCATTTATTTCCATCTTGTTTACTCCATTTTCTTCAATACAGCTTTCCAAATATTTGAAACATTCCACTGTATTTAGTTGTTCCCCTCCAAGTGATATGCCTATGCCCATCCTGTTCTTCTTTCTTGTTGTTATCACCACTTTACTTTTTCTCGCAGAGAACTTCATACCATAGGTTACAACTACTCTCTCCCACACATCCAGCTAATCCTGCACTTCTCTTTCATCCTCTCCCAAAACTAATAGGTCGTCTGCAAATACCATTGCTTTCATTTTTCATTACCCAATGCTCTGCACCACCTTCTTCAATATTTCATCTATAGCTACAATAAATAAGAGGGGTGATAGGGCACTTCCTCGTTTTAGTCCATTTTTCAAATGAAACCATCCAGTCATATCTGTTTCCACTTTGACACAGCCCTTACTACCCTCATACATATCCTTCACTCTTTGCACTATCTCCATTTTTACTTACTTTTTCCTCAGTCCTTCCCTCACTTTCTTTTGGCCGAGGCTGCCATATGCCTTTTCAATGTCCAGGAAGGCCATCACCAGATCTTTCCCATACTCGTAGTGCCGCTCTTGTAGCTGTCTTATTGCAAATATAAGATCGATAGTTGACCTTCCTGGTCTAAATCCATATTGTTCTTCCCTTAGCTGCCTTTCAACCGCTCTTGTTATTCGGCTTTCCAAAACTTTCTCATATCTCTAGGCAGAGTGGCACATCAGGGTAATATCAAGGTAGTTCTGGCAGATAGTCTTGTCCCCTTTCTTAAATATGGTTATTACTTCCTCTTTCCTCCAGTCCTCTGGAAAACAGTTGATGAGTGTTATAAAAGATTTTTTTTATATATAGGATTATTAGTGCAAAATATTCAGCAAATTTATTGATTTAGCTCTGAGTAAGCATTTAGATCAATTTTTTCTACAAGTTACTCAAACTTGGAAAAATCAACTAATTATATAATTAATTACATACATGTTCTATAGATAATTAATTTGAAAAATAATGCCAAAATGCATGAAAACTATAAAATAGTGATGTAGTTTATCTTTGAGCTATAACTATATAAATGCAAGTTCTTTTAATATTATATATAGATTATTAGAAACCTGGTCTCGACAATTTTCTAGTAATAACTAGTTTATTAACTGTAGGAATGGTATTATGCTAAATTTACCAGTTTTACTTTCTTTCTAGGTATCATCAAGTTATTCCTACTCATGATCTGCAGCAGCATTACACTTCTGGAATGTGTGGAGAGCCTTTCATGAATTCTGACATCCTAATAACTCATAAGAGAATCCATAAGATAGACCGGCATTATGCTTGTAAAGTTTGTGGTAAATGTTTTACTACTAATACTCTCCTTTCAAGACATAAAAGAATTCATACAGGTGAGCGGCCTTACACTTGTGAAATTTGTGGAAAAACGTTTGCACGGGCTGATCAATTAGTATTACATAAAAGAATTCATACAGGTGAACGGCCTTATGCTTGTGAAATTTGTGGAAAACGTTTTTCTGCTAATACTAGCTTTGCACAACATAAAAGAATTCATACAGGTGAGTGGCCTTATGCTTGTGAAATTTGTGGAAAAGGTTTTTTTACCAATACTAGACTTGCAAATCATAAAAGAATTCATACAGGTGAGCGGCCTTATGCTTGTGAAATTTGTGGAAAAGGTTTTTCTGCTAATTGTAACCTTGCAGAACATAAAAGAATTCATGCAGGTGAGCGGCCTTACACTTGTGAAATTTGTGGAAAAACGTTTACACGGGCTAATAACTTAGTAGTACATAAAAGAGTTCATACAGGTGAGCGTCCTTACACTTGTGAAATTTGTGGAAAAGGTTTTCCTGCTAATGCTAGCCTTGCAAATCATAAAAGAATTCATACAGGTGAGTGGCCTTATGCTTGTGAAATTTGTGGTAAAGGTTTTTCTGCCAATACTAGCCTTGCACAACATAAAAGAATTCATACAGGCGAGCGGCTTTACACTTGTGAAATTTGTGGAAAAACGTTTATACAGGCTAATCAATTAGTAATACATAAAAGAATTCATACAGGTGAGCGTCCTTACACTTGTGAAATTTGTGGAAAAGGTTTTCCTGCTAATGCTAGCCTTGCAAATCATAAAAGAATTCATACAGGTGAGTGGCCTTATGCTTGTGAAATTTGTGGTAAAGGTTTTTCTGCCAATACTAGCCTTGCACAACATAAAAGAATTCATACAGGCGAGCGGCCTTACACTTGTGAAATTTGTGGAAAAACATTTACACGGGCTAATAACTTAGTAGTACATAAAAGAATTCATACAGGTGAGCGTCCTTACACTTGTGAAATTTGTGGAAATGCTTTTATACGGGCTAATCAATTGGTAGTACATAAAAGAATTCATACAGATGACCAGCTTTATACTTGTGAACTTTGTGGGAAATGGTTTACGGATTCTTTTAAGTTCAAAATACATAAAACAACTCGTACATGTGAGCATTCTTAGGTTTGTGGAATTTTTTCTCACCAACATATAGCTTCATAACATGAAAAATAATCCGTATTAACTAGCTACATTATGCTTGTAAACATTCTGAATAATTATTTATGAACTGTAGTTACCTAACAATACATAAAGTATTCGTTGTTGTGAGAAGACTTATTTTTTATTACTTTTGATATGTTACACCCAGAAGATTGTATGTAAGTAAGGTTCTTCATGTTTGTGATGGTTGGGGAAAATTTTGTAGGTGAGCAATTAGCTGTAAAATTCATATACTGTTATACTGTTTTGGAGTTTTATGCTTGTAAAATTGTGGAAATTGGCTTAAGGGGTAAGGTAAAGTTATAATTCATAACTTAGCTACACTTTAAGGCATAATATTAATTATATGGCTAAAAAGTCATATAAGTTGTGGACATATGAGAAGATTACTATCAGTCTGATAAAAAAATCCATAAGATGCCATATGCAAGAAAAAATGTTTATAACACAAACACACACCTTTAAACCTCAAACAGTATAAAATAATCTACATATTAGTGGCCTTAGAGTTGTGAAGATTTAAAAAAAATTATGGGGTTCCCTTGCCCTGTAAATTGTGGTAAAATCCATTTCCTTCTTCTTAGCACCTTTGCAGGGTGTGCTTTCCTGGATTCTTTCTTTTGTTTTGATGTGGTGAATCTTCAGGTGAGACATTGGCTAGACGCATGTCCTCCCGTAGAGTATCCGAGTATCCAGACAGTGCTTCTTGGATCTCCTGCGTCGTCTTTGCCCCTCCAGTCTTATGTCAAATGTTGTTCTTGCCACTGAGGTGTCGTAGCTGTATAGTACGTGGCTGTGCCATTGCAGAGGACCCTGACACATTTTCTCAGTGGTTGGAGCCACATTAAATGCATTGACACTGTTTTATACATCTGAGAGTGTCTGACCATATAGACAGAGTTCTTTTCCCAGATATATGAAGTCTGATATCTTGTAATATTTAATGCCATCAATATTAACAGACCCATTGCTAGGAACCCCACATTCCATTTACTCAGTCTTCCAGACATTAAGGTGCAAGCTGTAATTATCGAGGGAAGTTTTTCATCGTTGGATAGGTACAAATTCTTGTCCAGACTCGCAGTTGGCTGTGATATCATCATGCATGGAGGATATATCCGTGGGTGTGGAGTGAGTTCTCCAGCAATGGTGTTAAGACAGAGGATAAATGGGATTGGGGACAAAGCTGATCCCGGGTGAATACCAGCACTGATGGGAAAAAATAGTCAGAACTCCCTACAGCACATCAAACGTAACTGGTGATCATATGATGTAGTAGCTGGATCGCTTTAATGTATACATCAGGTTCCCAATTGTAGTAGAACTTTGTTTATATGCGTGTGGTACAGGGTTTGAGTCCCGCAGATAACGCCAATTTTCTGTTTTTGATGGCTGAATAGATATTAGTTGATTGACTGGTTGACTATCGGAGGTGTGATCACTAACCTGCCCGATAGTAACCTCTTCTTGATGTTCTTCTTTTCTTGTCAGGACGACGGCCTTCTGCTGACACCAGTCGATTATTGATCTCGCAGAATCGACAACTGCGAGGACAGTAGCTGCTGAAACAACTAATGTCTAATAAAGATATTAAATATATTAAAATGAAGACTGCATAGAGTTCTTTGGCTTGAGTGTTGTTAGCCTGATACGGATTAGCAAGGTTTTACGGAAGGAAACAGAAGTTACTAAAAAGTTCATTATACTTCTACAGTTTACCATTAACACCCTTACTACAGGATTTACATTTTCAGAATTTATCTCCTCTTTTCCAGTTTCACCCCAGTCAGTTATTGTTTCAGCCACTTCATCTATTTCTTTAACATCTGTGACTTTTCCCATCATGAATCTGCAATCAGCATCACTTTGATAATCTAAAGAGGGTAAATATTTGCCTAACACTTTACCTCTGTGTATATTATTAATAACCTCTACTAATGGTAATTGACACTAACCGCGATCCCTTAAAATCTATATCTTCATTAAGGCCCTAATGTAAAGATCTTGAAATATTTAAATTGAGTCTTGATACTTGCTGCTTCCCAGAGGATTGGAAAAGTGCGATAGTAGTTCCGGTACATAAAGGAGGGGTGAGAAATAGAGTTGAAAATTATAGGCCAATTAGCTTGACTTCAGTGGTAGGTATATTAATGGAAAGATTTGTTAAACTAAGCTCTGCTATCATGTTAAATAATGGTCACCACACAATAAGGTCTGCTGTAATAATAATAATAATAATACGTTTATTTATGCACACACACTTCGTCTTTATATCCACATGTTTACAGTTCCACAGCCAGACAACGACTACTCTCACTCATGTACAATTCCAAAGATACATCTCCAAAGATACATCAAGCACCAGAACATTCCTCACAGATATAAATGTACAATACTCAACATGCCTCCTTACATTTATATCTGTACTTCTATTAATTCACATTCAACATCTCTCTAAGCCTTATGAACTTAACTTTACACAATGCCTTCGTAAATATGTCAGCAATGTTTTCGTTAGAGTCTATTTTCACAATGTCTATTACACCATTTGTATAACACTCATTTACAAAATGATAGTGTACTTCAATATACTTGGAGTTCTTTGAAAAATTACAATACTTCGCAATATTTACTGCTCCTGAGTTATCTTCATATACTTGGACAGGTCCTTTGATATTTACATTAAAAGATTTTAATACATCCAAAACCTACTTTAGTTCAGTAACAGCTTACAATATCACCTGCCCAATCTGCATCAACATAGCAATCCAAAGTTTTTACATTTTCATTTCTACAGAAATTTAATTTCAAATTTTTCGTTAAATACAAATACTTTAATACTCTTAATGCATACTTGTAATGAACTTTACAGTAACAATTCTGAAATCTACTTAAGTAATTAACACTGTAACTGATATCTGGTCTAGTTCCTGAACTGATGTACAAAAGAGCACCTATTAAGTTTCTGTAGTTAATGTCTTGACATACTTCATTCACAGGTTCTAATTTTAAATTAACTTCCATTGGTGTATCATACAATTTTGAGTTTACAATTTTATACTTTGAGGCTAAGGAATTTATGTAATTTTCCTGACTCAAACTCATAACATTTTCTTCCAGATTGTAATCTATATTAATTCCTAAATAGGTTTTTACTTGACCCAAGTCTTTCAGCTTGAATTTCTTCGACAACAGATTCTTGATTTTATCTATTCTCCTTTTACTGTTACAACAAATTAATAGATCATCAACAAATATTATTAAATAAATTACATCATCTCCATCGATCAAAGTATACAGACAATAATCAAATTCACATTTTGCAAAACCTAGATCACTCATAAATTCATCAAAACAATCATACCAAGCTCTAGGGCTTTCTTGTAAACCATACAATGCTTTATTCAATTTACAAACCCTATTAGTACCATCTTCATACCCTCTTGGCTGATTTATATAAATCTCTGAGGCTCTGATAAAACTTTACCATTAAGAAATGCAGTTTCAACATCCATTTGCTCTATAGCTAAACCATTTTGACAAAAGTATGACAGTAAAAGTTTCAATGTCTGCATCTTAGCCACTGGTGAATATATATCATCTACAACTTCCTTTTGTTGAAAACCCCTTACAACTAGTCTTGTTTTATAAGTGTTATCTGATTTTTTTGTATAAACCCACTTTACATCAAGAGCATTTACATTCTCTGTTTTCTTTACTAGTTTCCCTGTTTTGTTTTGATACAAACAGTCAATCTCCTTGTCCATTGCTTGTTTCCAATACACTGACTCTTCACAATTAATCACCTCCTCGAAATTATCTGGACTATCAGCACAACAAAAGTTTACATAAATGATATTGCTAAAGAGTTAATCATTAAATCTATCTGGCATTTTACATTGTCTACCTGACCTAGTCAATTTACATTTATCACTGTTTAAACCTCCTTTAACATCTCCTTCTTTCCTTTCCTCATCTACAGATTCATTTTCATCACTAGAATCACTCTCTGAATCATAACCCTTTAAGTGGATAAGTTTAACATTATTCTCTACAATATCAACATGTCTTGCAACAACAATTTTATTATTCACTAATACTCTATAGCCAACTTCACTATAACCTAATAAAATTCCCATAGCAGCTTTACGATCCCATTTAGACTGTCTCAATTGTTCAGGTACTCTTACAAAAACTTTACTACCATATAGCTTCAATTGTTTAACATTTGGTTTCTTTCATAGTAAAATTTCATAGGGAGATTTCTTTTCAATAGTATTAGCTAAAGTCCTGTTTTTAAGATAAACTGCTGTACAAACTGCTTCAGCTAGCAAACACCGTGACATATCCATGATAGATCTATTATATCTTTCAGCCGTACCATTTAACTCATGTACATAGGGAGGGTAAACATTTAAAACAATTCCTTTTTCCTTTACAAATCGATAAACATCAGAATTTAAATATTCCTTTCCATTATCACATCTCAGTTTCTTAATAGTTTTACCTGTCAAATTTTCAATTTCATTTACATATGCAACTAGACAATCATAAACTTGACTTTTTGATTTGATAGGGTAAACACGAGCTGCTTTGCTATAATCATCTATAAAAGTTAGAAAGTATCTTTCACCATTCAAACCAAGAGTTGAGTGAGGCCCATTTAAATCAGTGTGAATAATTTCTAAAATTCCTTCTGCTTTGCTTCTATTATTTTCAAAAGTTAAATTGCACATTTTGTTTTCAATACAAACTTTACACTTCATATATTCAGACTTTAAACTTTTAGGTAAACCAACTGCTAATTGATCTTTACACAAAGTATTTAAATAGTTAAAATTTACATGCCCTAATATGCCATGCAATCTCTCCTTTTCAGTCATAGAATCACTGTTACTCACAATATTTACATTAACATCTTCCTTAAAAATGCTACTTGTCATTTTATACAGATTACCTTCCTTCATAGCAATTGCAATTAGCCTGTTATTTCAATCAAAAACTCTTGAAACATTTCCTACAGATACAATCTTGTGCTTGTCTGTCACTTTCGCATAACTAATCAAGTTTCTACTCATGTCTTTAACATAAAATACATTTTCCATATTAATTTGAATCAATTTACGATAAACTGAAAAATAACTAACTACATTTCCTACCTTAGTTGCTTTCAAAATTTTCCCATCAGCAATCTTTACCTCTACAAGCTTTTCTAAAGTTACACACTCAGAAAAATACTCTTTATTATTTACAACGTGATCTGTACAACCACTATCCAATAACCAATAAATTTAATATTTTCTTTGTTACCTGAGTTCATTTTATTTTGCACCATCAAGCTCCTAACCTCTGTTACAAAACTGCCTGTTGCACTTTCACTTTGGTGGTTTACTTCACCATGCCGATACTGGCCGTTTCTGGATCCCTTGTGCTTACTTCCGCTCCACGGTTGATCATTGTTGTGACCTCTGAAGTTTCCACTTTGATGGTTACTTCCTCTGCTGCTTCTTTGATACTGCCTACCGTGATTCCATGTGCCTCTTTCATTTTCTTCATTTTGACGACGACAATCTCTCTTGAAATGTCCTCTTCTTCCGCAGCCCCAACACAATTGTTCCTGACGACTTGTACCAGATTTTCTTATACTATGGAATGCATTTGTTTTTACAGATTCACTTTCACCTTTGTCTTTCAAGTCCATTAATCGAATTTTACTTTTAACAAATTCAACATTTTGATCTTCTTCTTTCAAAACATCGACCAAGTCACCAATGTAGCTCAAACAGTCCGGCAAAGTTCTTAACATGTAGTTTAATTTTTCTTTCTCAGTCACTTTAGCCCCAGCAGCTTTCAATTCGTTTACTGTCCTTTCAAGATCACTAAAGAATGTCGCTGTTTCATTGTAGTCTTTTAACTTCAATATTTCCAGTTTGTTTCTACAAATTATTTGGAGTGCAGTCGATTCCTTGGAGTATAATTCGTCGAACTTAGTCATTATTTCATATGCATTCACTTTATCACTCACAAACTCAAGTTGCTTATTCGTAATAGCACTATAGATGTAGTTTACTGCCTTCAGATCTTCTTCTTCCCAAATTTCAGCATTATCCATACTTGTTTTCTCTCTTGAAGCCACTGTATAACATTTCTTCATCTTTAAATAAATCGTTATTCTTTTCTTCCAATTTCCATAGTCCTCGCCGTCAAAGCACAGTATTACAATGTCAACCATTATTACTTGAAATCAAACTTTCTTGAATACACGAAAGCCACAGATCTTTTTTTTCTTCAACCATTTAACCACTCAACCACTAAACCACGGACTGCTACCATGTTAAATAATGTTCACCACACAATAAGGTCTGCTGTAATAATAATACGTTTATTGAGGCACACACACTACAACTTTATATCCACATGTTTTCAGTTCAACAGCCAGACAACGACTCCACTCACTCATGTACATCTCCAAAGATACATCAAGCACCAGAACATTCCTCACAGATATAAATTTACAATACTCAACAAGATTGATATGCAAATGTCTCTGACATGGCGGCCGGTATAGAAGTTGTTGTGAGATGCTATCCGAAAATAAACTTTCTATAATCTATAAAGTGTGTATTATACAAAGAAATGGTGACATCTGGAAGTATACTATGTTCCGTAATTCAAAAGTGGGTTCACAGTGGTTGCATAAATAAGTTCGAAACAGTGAGTGCGAAATGTGAGTGTGTTCGCAAATGTTGCCATGGAAGCATGGAAGACATAGAAAATTTTTTCGTGGGAAAAGAAGAATTAGTTATTGAAGCAATTAAAAAGAACATTTATGCAGCCAGCATGCTTCTCCATCAAATGGAGAATCTAAAAATGACTATTGAAAATGCATGTTCAACTGAAGAAAGTAATTTTATTAGGCCTAAAAAGTTTACGCGTGTTAAGAGTGTTCAGCAGTGCTTTAAAGTAGATACAAGAAAAAGATTTAATCTACTTTCATCAACAACTTTTAAGAATGAAGATGACACTGAAGTTGATATAGAAAAACTTTTTAGGAAAAGAATTCACCCAAGAATCTTAACAGATCATTAAAGGTTCAGAAATGCATCGATGATCGACGCAAGAAGAAAGCCAGTATTTGTTTACTTACTTCCAGCCATGGGAAAGGCCTAGCTGAAATTATCGCGGAAAAGGATCACAATTTCAATGTTAATGGTATAATTAAACCTGGTGCCCCGTTGAGTGAAATTGTTAAAGACTTTGATAAAATGTGGGAATTTTACACTGGAGACAGCTGCGAGATTATAGGCGACGATAACGACGTCTACAAAAATGAAGCGAAAGCAGCAACAAGAACCTTAGTAGTAACGTTAAGAAAAATGAATAGACCTACTTTAAATGTTTATGTTGTCAGCATTCCCCACAGACATGACCTGATACCAGCCTCATGTGTAAACAAAGAAATAGAGGTTACAAATCGGAAGTAGCCTACGAAAAAATCTGTAAAGCTTTTCCAAATGTCAAGTTTTTGAATGTAGATTGTCCCAAAGACGAATTTACAAGACATGGGATGCACAGAAACTACAAAGGGAATGTAGCAGTAGCTAAACAGATATTACATCACATTACAACAAAAAACAAAAATGTAAATCCCTCTAAATCTGAAGTGAAAGATCTACCAGCAATATGTCAAATACTAACTGTGAATGCAGAACACAATAATTCTCTTCTGAACAGTACAGAGTCAGCTGTTACAACAACAGTGGTTGAAGCAACAGCAGCATGCAAACAGGTATTTACTATTCGACATACTACCCCTAAAGAACAGTCTGCCAAAAAACATGTAAGTGCTACTGAAAGTGAAATAGACGTATTTAGAAGAAAACAACCTGCCCGAAAGATACATCCACCACCAAGAAGTGAGGATTTTTGGTGGCCACAGATGGAAACAATACACCCATAGTATCATCCTGCAATATGCAACATGGTAACAGGAGCACACATAAAACAGGATCAAATGTACAAGTTACAGTTCTGTATCAAAATGTGCAAGGTTTAAGTAATAAACTAAGTGAATATGAATTGTAGTTAAATAGTAGTTTGAATGATGTGTCAGTGTTGTGTCTAAGTGAGCACTGGTTGCAAGAATTTCAAACAAGTTCAGCTCAAATTCCAGATTTTGAATTGGTGAGTAGTCACTGCAGAGCAACCTTCAAGTGTGGTGGGACATGTATATATGTTAAACCTAATTTAAAGTCAAAGGAAATAAGATTTAAAAGTGCAAAATGTCTTGAAAAAGATTTTGAATACTCTGCACGTGTACTCCTAGAATGTAAAATTACTATTGTGTGTGTATATCGATCACCATCTGGTAACTTTACAGTGTTCTTAGAAAACATGGAAGATCTTCTGAGTGAATTGAAAAATCAAGCAAACCATATAGTATTAGGTGGAGACTTTAATGTTGATTTTAATGGTGATTGTGTTAGAAAGCAGCTACTAATAAATTTGTTTATGTCTTATAATATGCATGCAACTGTGTATGATGCCACTAGGTACGGGAGCGGTAGTGAATCTGCAATCGACCAAATATTTATGAACAAGGAAATATGTAACTATGACATCTCAACAATAGATATTGGTTTCTCTGATCGTCTGGCTATTAAATGGTCAGTAAGAAACATATTCACCAAAAATTGCAGGATTGGTGAAAAGTATGTGCAGAGGAGGTTCTGTAATGATGATAGTATTGTGACTTTCAACTACATGCTTCAAAATATAAATTGGGGGGAAGGAATGTATAATAGTATAGATGATAAGTTCAATTGTTTATGTCTAAATATAAGTATTGTTATGAAGTTGCATTCCCATTAAAAAGAGTTAGAATTACAAGCAAACCCATTCACATAGATAACCCAGGGCATTAAAAATTCTGCAGAAAATCTTAGAATTCTAAATAAATTAGCTAAACAAAATAAAAAAATTAAAATCACATGTGAAATGTTATGGGAAAATTTTCAAAAAAGTAATATTAGCGGCAAAAAAACAGACAAATGATACATATATTTCCAAAAGTTAAAATAAAATCAAATCCATTTGGACAGTCATAAATATAAACACAGGCAATTTTAAAGTAAAAACTAATTCATATATTATAAAAAGTGAAGGAAAAATCATTCAGGACATAAAAAAAGATTGCAGACATTTTCAGTAAGCACTGCTCAAACATAGCAAAAAATTTCACCAACGAGATGTGCAATAGAAAAGGTAATATAAATGTCCCTATGAATGAAAAGACTATGCTTTTATATCCAGTTACTATAAAAGAAGTAGGAAATACCATATCTAAATTAAAAAAATAAAATGTTTTTTAGTATTGATGGGATCCCAGACAAAATCATTAAACACAGCTCAGGATATATTTATTTCCCACTTTACTGACATTATTAATGATTCCTTTAGTGCAGGAATATTCCCAACAGAACTAAAGTATTCAACAGTAACACCACTTTACAAAAAGGATGACAAATATAACATTAAGAACTATAGACCTGTGTCTATATTGCCTGGCTTTTCAAAAATAATTGAAAGAGTAATGTATGAAAGGCTCACTGATTTTCTCACCAGAAACAAAATACTAAATAAATCACAACAGGGGTTTAGGAAAAATAGGTCCACAGAAACAGCCATTTACAATTTTATGAATCCAGTTCCCAAAGCAGTTGATAAGGGTGAAATAAACAGTGGGTTATTCTTAGACCTGTCCAAGGCCTTTGATCTTATTAGACACTAGCAGAGGTCCCGGCGTTGCCCGATTTAGCTGTTGTTGATTTACCCATACACTGTTTTTATTCATGCAATCAGTAACATGTTCCAAGTTTCATACAATTTGGGCCATCAATTTCCGGAATTAAAACATACCTAGATTCATCCCCAATTTACCAAGAAAGAGGTGGGTTTAATTTGATTTATCCGTACACTGTTTTTATTCGTCTGAACAGATTCATGCTTACCAAGTTTTACTGATTTCGTAACGGCCATTTCCGGTACTAAACTAACCGGTGATTTAACAGCACCCTTCCAAGAACGGGGTGGCTTGGGTGCTTTGATACGGAATGTCAGTTTCAGTTTAGTCCAGGTTACATTTCAACCTAATTACATTTGCCAATGTTGCTGCTCGAAAATCGAAACATTAGGCACATTATTCGAAAATCGAAACATTACGTACATTATTACATACCACATACATAAAAATGTATCTGGAATGAATCTGTTTATTCCGGCATTACGCAAAAAATACATATTTTGAGTGGATTTTCAGAATTTGAAAGTTTGGGTTCAAAATTAAAATTTTACGTATATCTTAAGCCGTTACGGCACCTTTAATAATAATCAAGCATTATCTGAAAACCGCTGAATCGATTTTGAACGAGTTTCCGTAGCGTCAAACATTAGAAGTGTCTGAATGTGCTGGCTCATCTGCCGCTGGAGCTGAAAAAATTTCTCATTATGTTGCTTCATCTTGCACTGTAGCTCAAAATTAAATTCTATTTCGTACCTGTATAGTTGAATATCAGGTATTCACAGTTGTATATCAGTTATTCAGAAATAAGCGAGAAATATAAAAACAAAATTCTTTACTTCGATTTATTTCAGGGATTTACAGACTATGGCACCATGGTTATCATAGAAACTGCATTACGAAACAACGCAATAAATTATAAAATGAAGAAAACCTGCTTTGTTTTTCCTAAACTGTTTTTATTTGCAACACTAAAGTCTTAATACAACGTTCTATTTCTATTGAAAGCCATCAGCCTACGCATTAATTATGAACACAATGACTCTACTTTTAGCACCAAACGCCAGATATTGTTGTCTGACATTCGATATATCGAGAAATTAAATAGATTATAATACGACTGAAAGCTAGATTATGTTAGAAAGTAAGGGCCCAAGAGGTATGCATCACATCCTGAGTATTTTGCTTGTGAAATCATGTAAAATCGAAAAATGGATGGCCGGACGGCAATTTGAATACAGGTGATCTCGAGTTCAAGGCTTGAGCGCTACCGTTCAACCATCAAGCTCGCTTTATAGTTTAATTTAATTGCAATAGAGCCCACGCCCCTGTAGCAATTTCTCCACACACCCTTTTCCGCCTAACAGAGTATTTTTGCCGTTTGAGTTAAGTTTTTGTATCTCAGAAATGTTGCATTTAAACTTTCTTCACAAGGAAACAACATTCCATGTCGATTTAGTACTAAAACAGTACCGGTATTCGTTGAGTGTGAATACTCTTTTATGAAAAATCTTTCAACTGTCGCGTTGCAATTTGGTGATGTATTCTTATGTAACAGCACAAGACAAATCAAAACTGAAGATTATATATATATATATATATATATATCGTTTACACTTCTCGTTAAACCAGATGATGGATTCTTATCTAACTTGACGAGACACATTGAAAGTGAAATTTAAAATATTGTTTTGTCCTTGGGATATAGTATCTCTAAATTGAGGTTGACAGTTTGAAACGCAACCTGGACCAAAAAAAACTCCTAAAGTCACAAGGTACTACACGCTGGACATGTACAATGGGATTTTTTTTTTTTTTTTTTCCTAGCACTTGTGGTCAAGTTGAGAAGAAAATCGTTGTTTTTACTTTCGATAACTCGAGAGCTAAGCGAGACATGTATTTTTTTTACTTTCTATCTGTCTCATTGAGTTATATAAGAATTCATCATCAAATTTGCGGCGCAACAGTTGACGTAAAAACCGCATTAGTAAACAATTGAATAAATTATGAAGTTAATAAAAGCTGTTAAAAGCCATTGCATTACTAAACAACGCTATAAAATATAAAATCAATAAAAGCTAGATTACATCAGATACACGCGCGTATAGAGTGGAATTGCACCCCTTACCAAAAAATGTTCAGTTGTCCTAAGTCGTTATTATTTTCAACACTAAAGTTTTAATACAAACTTACAATGATAAAAAAAATCAGCATACATATTAATTACTAAAGGTTGAATACAAACTTCAGATGATAAAAAAACCATCAGCGTACGAATTAATTACTGCGAACGAAATGAATCTGTAAGCGCCTGAAATTTTAGCTATACAGATTAAGTCATTTATGCAAATATAGAAAATCCAATACTGAAAAACACAATCAATAGGGAAAAAAATATGTTAAACGTTGGTTAATGTGAATAACTGAATCTAAACTTGAACGCCAGAGATATTTTAGTATTAGTTTTACCTGTATAATTCAGGAGTAGTTTATGTCGCTGATACATGATGTTACAACGTGACATAGTGCTTATGAAAGTTGCTTAAATAACTGATAACTAAATTCCTCATACCATTGGTTGTAACAAAAAGGTTCAGTTTTCATTATGGTCCAGGCTGAATTTCAACCTAACCAGCAGTCTCCGCTAATATTGGCGCCACAAATTCAAAGCTTCAATTACACTGCGCATTGATACAATCATTTTATCCTAAGTTAGCAACGTCGTGTATCGCGACGTAAACTTGAACCTATAATTCAACGTAATTTATCCAGAAAATTATCGTAAATAATTGCTTATAATATCATTGATATCAGAGACAAAGCTGATGGTCATAGACATTGCCAGACATCAGGGACAAAGAAAATCTCTACTGATTTTTCGTTCTTAATTCCTCGCATTCAATAGGGCCATCGAGCAGTTTAAAAACTAAACACCCCGTATTAAAGGAAATAATATTTCAAGTTATGTTCAGTTTGGAGTATGAAAAAATAGGTTATTATTGTAAATTGTTCATTAAAGGCTATGGTCAGAGATATTATATTGTAGTTGTGTGTTTAGTGCCACGTATGCAGCATCTAGTCAATCCTCCTGTGGAATTCCTCACCATACGTTCAGAATTTCATTTAATGCTTCTACATTATTTAACGTTGAAACATAAGACATGTCAGACAAGTGCATTAAGATTCTAAGCTTTATAACAGTGAAAACCCCATCGAAATCTGCTCCGTAGTTTCCGAGTTTTTACACAACATATATATCCGGTTTTCGTTTTATAGATATAGATGACCTCTTATTAATAAAATTGTACAGATACGGTATTCGTGGCAAAGCATATGATTGGTTTAAATCATATCTCTCCAACACGTACCAGAGAGTAAAAGTATGTCATGATGGTAAAGAATATTTTTCAGAGTATCAGAAAGTTGACCACGGAGTACCACAAGGCTCAGTCTTAGGACCCTTACTATTTCTTATATATATAAATGATTTACCAAATCATTTATTAACAGCTGATGAGGTATTGTTTGCAGACGACACTAATATTTTTATAAAAGGGCAGGATGAAGTTGACCTACAGCAGAAAATTACTGCAACAACAAAAGAAGTAGAAAAGTGGTTCCATAATAATTGCTTGATTGTAAATCATGAAAAGACAGTATGGGTTAGTTTCACTCATATAATAAACAAAAATAACAGTAATAATTTAGTGAGGATAGGAGATACCTATATAAAACAAGTACATGACACAAAATTTTTAGGAATATGGTTGAATGAACATTTAAAGTGGGATAAACATGTTGAATCACTGAATAAGAAGTTAAGCAAATGTTGTTATATTTTAAGAATGCTTAAAGATTGCTGCTCTTTGAAAACAATGTTGTGTGCCTACTATTCATATATGCATAGCTTATTAAAATATGGTATAATTTTTTGGGGAAATTCAACACATCCAAAACAGGCATTCATACTTCAAAAGAGAGCTATAAGAATCATGAGAGGTATGAAATGTAGAGAATCCTGCAGGGATATTTTTAAAGAACTAAAAATACTGACTCTACCATGTATATACTTATTTGAGTGTATCTGCTTCCTGAAATAACATCAGGAATATGCAGCGCTAAATAAGGAAATACATAAACACGAAACAAGGAATAGGAATAATTTTCATTTAGAGTGGCACAAGAAAGCTCTATACCAAAATAGTGTACTCTACCAGCCTAAAATTCTGTACAACTCTCTTCCTGAAAACATAAAACAAATATCAAATTTACATAATTTTAAATATAAGCTAAAAAAATTTTTATTGGTCAATAGCTTCTATAGTGTCAATGAATATATGAACCATCGAGAAATGAACAAACATGATTAAATTATTTTGTATTGTAACTTGTAAAACATTGAAATATTAATTTAATTTCAGTTGAACATATGTATTTCATATGCTGCTTGTATTGACTGTGCAATTTTAAGTATGATAATTATAATAATGATATGTAATCCTGTATTGTGTGAAAAAATTATATTGTAATGCTTATTGTAATTACTGATGACTTGTCCTATGTCATAAATTATGACTTCATGGATCAAATAAAATTCAATTCAAATAACTGTATATTTCTCCATATTATAAGAGTTAATACACGAAGTAGTTAAAACCAAACTGTAGTAAACACACGAAAAGATTCGCGATAAATCCACACGCCAAATAGTGTGTGGTTATACTACAAATGGCATCAACAGACAATCAGTGAGAGCAACTGAGATATAATACAGCAACAACATCAACCAAAATAAATGCAAGCCACAAGTAAGAAATACTGCACAAAACGATTCGTGTCATAAACAATAACGGAATATAAAACGAACCAGCGTAATACATAATTGTAATACGTCACTATGACGTCACGTCAACGCCAGTCAGTGGTGGAATCGCAGTCTAGGATTAAACCACATCACTAAGCATTTCACACAGACACTCACCGGAAAGTGACGTATTCGCCTCTGCAGCAAATATTCGATGTAAATTAAGACGTTTTCTCTGGGAGTATCCTCTTAACTGAAGCTATCGCAAACACTACCTCCAAACACCAACTCGAACAGAAAGACAATGGCAGACTGCACCAGAGACAATATAATAGGTTTGCACGCGATGACAGCAGTGACTGGTGGCAGCCACTGTAACTACAATTCCAAAATTTTCCGTTAGCGCAAACAGCAGGACAACTAAAGCAATTCTCTGCTGTATATACACAATACTTTACTGTCATGCGGTAAAAAATTCACATTGCAAAACAGTGCTTACTTGCACTACACGTTATTTTGAAACTTTTGTAGGTATTGTGTAGGGTAAATACCTTAAATATTCACAAAAACGATTTTTTTTGGGGGGGGGGGGCACAACTTAATATTAATTGTGAATAAAGCTAATATTTTGAAGTCACATCCAAGGTCTATTTTAAATTGCTTGCTCGTAATGATATTGACCCTCCTTCTTCCACTACCCTGATCTTTTAATTCTTTGTTTAGGGACTCTTCCGTTTGTTTCTGAGGAACCGTAGATCAGCGTTTGAATAATACTGTAATGTCTTTTTTTTTTTTTCAAGCAAGTAGCAATATCTTTTCTCCCGAGTACCCCCTAATTCTTCATGTAAGGTTCTTCTATTTTGTTTCTGAAAGATCATAGACCAGCATTTGAATAATACTGCGAAGGAAGTGATATGGTAGGCTGAATGGGAGAGCAGCCCCAAATAATTTACCAGGGAAATGGGAGGTGCCGGATGGGAACGCGTTTCTCACTTGACAATCATTCAATAACAACAATTCATTTATTAAGAAACAATTCAACAATATCAGAAAATGTAACGCAATGTAAGTGAGACTAATGTCACTTATTTTCAAACCAGATACAATACCCCAATCACAATGCGGGATGTAGTCCCTTAACATTTTCACAACACTTCACAACAGATACATATCTAAACATAACCTTACAATTACTATGCACACAAATAAGTAAATATTTCTGCTAATCCCTGAGGGATAAGACATAACACGGTCCGCACTCGGGCCTGGGTAGGAAGTTCCGGGTGGAAGTAATTAACTCCACCTGCGGGTCCGCACCGCCGGGTAGGCCGCGCCCAGTAAACACACTGCCGTCCAAATACCCCCACGGGGAGCTCACCGAGTGTGCTTGGAGAGTCCGGGAGATCAGCGCCTTGATCACGCTCACAAATGAAACAAATACACTAAAACCATATTAACCATCATGCATACAATTATTAAGAAAAATTAGAATGTGGTTAAGCGCACACAATTATTAGTTAAGGCGATAGTGGCACAACAGCTTAAGAAACCAGAACATACTATCCATAATTCACCGATTGGTAACGGTTTGCACCATCATCAGCCACCCCTTCACATGTAACCTTACACAGTAATTCCATGCAATTCGAATCAAGCACAATTCAACCACATATGTGCCAGTCCATAACTGCACCAGGAGGCATAGAACACGAGCCTTACAGTCAGATAGCTGGAAGTAGACTTAGTGCACAGTTGTGGATCACTGGGTAACAGGCGCCGCCCAACTAACTGTCCACAACACCGACAACCGGCCCAAGGAGGAGCGACCATGAACACAGAACCAGAAGGAATAGCGATCGCTCTCACAGCCAAGCGGCCAGGAAGTTTTCAATCAGGGGAGCCCGTTGTAACCTTAGAGCTGCAGACAACTAGAAGGATAACAGAAACGCGAGCACAAGGCCCCTATACACCGAACCGCGGAGCACAAGACCTCCGCGACGCCACACCACTCACTGCCTCGAGAGCCACCGAGCCGCCCCTTTTATCTGTGCCAGGGCAACGATACAAACTCCAGCGCAGCGGGAATCGACTCAGCAAGAGCAAAGAGAACTCGGCGGCGGGCCGCAATATATCGAACCGTGAAAGGACGGTTCAGGAAGTTTTGCGTTAGAATTCATATTTAACTTTCGTTGCTCGTTCACATATATTCTTTTTCACGCTATAAAATCTCAGCTACACCCTACAGTATGTTCTTCCCACTATTCTACATCCTAGAGTATGTTCTTGTGCCGTGTGTCATTGCTCCTTCACCGATCTTGGTGGGTGAGTGGTTAACGCTCTGTCGTTGCATTCGGGAGGACGCAGGTTCGAATCCCCGTCACACGGGTATCCAAGTTTGCTCTTTCAATGGTTTCCCTAAATCACTCCAGGCGAATATCTTCGATTCTGTCATTACAGGCGAGAACGGACTGTAAGCAGGGAACGGGAAAGAATTCGGTCAAGGGGCATAAACAACAAAAATAATCCGTCTGCCAGTGAGTACACAAGAAATCATTCAAATTACTTATCAAACTTTTCTGCTGCTAAACAGCAATCGTTATTATGAATTAAGGCATAGCCTACCAGAGAAGTTTTGTACGAAATAAGTATTCATCTTGAGACGGCGAGGACAGATAAGGGAGCCAGGGAGGGGAACAACATAAAGAGAGGAGTTCCTAACATGTACGTAAAACTACGTTCTCTCATTAGAAATATATATATATAATTTCTGTATATTGTCTGATACAAAGGAAATAGCGTACAAAACACTAGTGCGTCCGCATTTAGAATACTGTTGTGGAATTTGGGATCCGTATCGCAGGGGATTGATTGACACATTAGAGAAAGTACAGAGAAGAGCAGCTCGATTCGTGACTGCTAGTTACAGTCCTTATGTAAGTGTCACAGAGCTAATCCGTGGGTTGGGCTGGGATTGTTTGGCGGGCAGACGACGTCGTTATCGTTTGAATTTGCTGGAGAATATGCGAAAATCTTTAAGTTACGAGTGCCACGAAATACTTCTTCCGCCAACCTATTTAGGTCGCAATGACAGGAGGGATAAGATTAGGGAAATAAGATGCCGTACTGATTCATTTATGTATTCCTTCTTTCCTCGATCTGTTCGGGATTGGAATGCGCAGAATTAGGATTGGTGCTTAGCACCCTCTGCCACCCACAGTATTTGTGATTTGCAGAGTATAGATGTAGATGTAATTAGTTCATTCTTTAATTGATCTTTACAGTTGATGTGTAAGATTGACATGGGATTATGGTTCCTTGGATGAATAAAATATTGCATTATATTATATAATTGTAGTAAAATAGTTTCTAGTAAGTGTGGAGGCTTTCTCGGCGTTGTAAATAGATGAAATTTTTTTCTTATGGCTTTACGCCTCGTCGACGTCGAGGTCATTAGAGACGGGATGAGATTGTAGACAAGGAACTGGAAGGAATTAGGCCATGGCCTTTTGAAGGAAGCATCCCGGCATGGGCCTGGAGTGATATGGAGAAAACATAAAAAAACCAAATCTGCATGCCCGGACGGGGATTCAAACCGGAGTCCTCGCAAATGCGAGGCCAGAGCGTTAACCACACTCGGTGAAATTCTCTCTGGAAACTAGCAGAGTGAGTTTGAGAAGTCACTTGAGAATGGTGGTAGAGAATATCACCGCCGAAACGTCATGTCATAGAAACGTATTCACTAGTTTCCAGAGAAAATCACATCTAGTTTTTAGTATTTCATAATCATATCCTAATTTGCTGACGACATTGTCTTGTTAGCAGACAGGGCTGGGGATATTGAGAAGTTACTGAATGGCATGAACAAAATACTGAAGGAAGATTTTGGACTGAATATAAATCAAAGCAAGACAAAAGTGATGAAATGTAGTAGAAATGATACCAATACTAGTAGATTAAATAAAAAAATTGGATCGGAGGCAATAGGAGAATTAAGAGAATTCTGTTACTTCGGAAGTAAAATTACAATCGATGGCTGAAGCAGGAATGATATTAATAGCAGAATAGCACTAGCAAAAAGAGCCTTCATGAAAAAGAGAAACCTTTCAGTTTCAAATATTGATCTAGGAATTAGAAAGAACTTTTTAAAACTCTTTGTATGGAGCACAGCACTTTATGGTAGCGAAACATGGACTTTAGGAATACCGGAAAGAAAGAAAATTGAACCATTTGAAATGTGGTGCTACAGAAGAATGCTGAAAATTAGGTGGACAAACAAAGTAAGAAATGAACGAGTTTTGGAAATGATGGGTGAGAAAAGAAGTTTATGGAAGAAGCTTACAGAAAGAAGAGACAGGCTGGTAGGTCATATTTGAAACATGCTGGATTGGTTAGTTTTTTAATGGAGGGAACAGTCGAAGGTAAGAACTGTAGAGGAAGACAGAGATTAGAATATATGAAGCAGATAATTGAGGACGTAGGTTCTTGGGGGTATATAGAGATGAAGAGGTTAGCACAGGATAGGAAGGGATGGAGGATTGCATCAAACCAGTCGAAAGACTGACGACAAAAAAAAAAAAACCATATCCTATAATGCTTATGGCTAACTTCCTATATCGCAATGAACCAGACTGCTATTGTCATTTACGCACTGCTTCTTCCTTCTGCATTTCGTTTTATTAGTAACAACTAATCTGTAGGTTTTATTTATTTATATAAATTTATTCGGCGTGACATTTGTGCGCTTAACAAAACACACTAACAACTGCACATACCACATTCATACCCCGTAAATGTTAATGCCAAAAGTTTCGTTGTGGAATATTGTCTCGTTTCTTATCTAGGAACAAATAACTGTTAAAATACTATTAGATGCTGAATACTGCGACCACGTGATAGCAGGCAAAAGTTTACTATAAACAACCTCTGTCATTGTTTCTGTTCTCTTATCATATCTAATGGTACGGATTATCATGTTGGCTGATGTTTGTATGTGATGATTTATTCATGTCTGCTCTACTCCATGAAAATATTCCCCCCCCCCCCTCAGCGGCTGTATATATAGCCCCGCTACCTTCGGTGGCTTTACCGAGCGTGTGGTGTAACGGTTAGCGTTCTGGCCTCGCATTCGGGAGGACGGCGGTTCGAATCCCCGTCCGGGCATCAAGACTTGGGTTTTCCAAGGTTTCCCAGATCACTGCAGGCAAATGGCCCCATCATTTCCCGTCTCTAAAGACGCTGTTGAGAGATGTAAAGCAGTCAAAAAAAAAAAAAAAATTCGGTGGCTTTGCCATTCGCCGCTCCAGGTAGGGTCGTCGGCGCTCTTCCAGACGGTTCCAGGAACATCCCTTCTGGCCAACAGGATCCTCAGATTGTAAATGCGCCGACCAATGAGTTAGAAGGTTTTTTTGAAGTGAAAACGATATTTGGGCGGGAGTAAATCTATGAGTTCATAAGAAGCCGTCAGATCACGCCGGACGCTTTTCGCAAAACAGACCACGACCAAGTTCCTTCCCGTTCCTTGCCAGCAGTCCTTTTCCGCCTCTAATGACCTAGACGCCGACGAGGCGAAAAATTCATAAGCAAAAACGAAAAACAATTACATAAAACCGCTTGATTTTCAGTGGCCCATCAAGGGCCCCGGTGCAAAATAAAATTATTTTGGGCCCTCAGGCCAGATGGGCGACTTTTCTTTTAGCTGTGCCAAGTTGCTGCTAGGGGCCCCCTGAGCAGCAGCGTATCTAGGTTCACAAGGGTCTCAGAGCTAAAAAAAAAAGGTCGCCCATTTGCCGAGAAAGCCAGTGGGCCCTGTAAGCTGCACTTGCGGCCCCCTCAGCTGCACTTGGGGGCCCCTTGAGTGTCGGGGCCCCAGTGCACTGCACCGCCTAATCCTATGGTAGCCCTGTTGATTTTGTTGGTAGCGTCAAAGACAAAATGCGATTAGAAATGGCTGCTAGTGTATTGCCTACGCTATCGCATAGGATATAGTTAGTGTGACCGTCTATCTAAGTTTCTTTTATCTTCAATATTGACGTTTTCTAGAAAGGTATGACGTCAGCAACGTGTATACCTAATTCCAGACGAAACGGAGCGTCCATAAACCACGTAGCTGCATTTTGGCCTCCTGTGGATCCCCCCCCACCCCTCACGTAGCCCGACGTGGCTTTGCCTCTATCCCCTCTCCCTCCCCCCACGTAGCACGTAGCTTTTTTCTCTTTTGATTCCAGAAGACATTTTGTACCGTTTTGTCCTGTCAGACTATCGTAAATTACATACGGAGATAATTAAATGACGGAAATAATATTCACATGCTGTTGCTGTGACAAATACTATGAATGGAAAGCTACGTGGCCTGGCTGTGAAACCCCCTCCCTCCCCCCCCCCACGCTGCCCAGCGTATCTTTCCACTGATCCCCTCTCTCCCCCCCTAGACCTATCCACGTAGTTTGTGGACGCTCCCTTGTTGCAGTGTTACCCGACACTTATTGTTAGCAGTGGAAAGTGTGTCCTGATTGGTAGTAATACTAAACTGACGTCACGTCACGGGAAAACTGCTGCAGAACAAAGTAAACAGCTAACACAATAGTAAATAGAACTACTGTAGTCCCGTAGACAAACAGGAGACTAAAACACAGCATCGACAAATATAAATCAAGGGGCACGCAACTACAAACACCAGTTAGAAAACACGAGCGGGAATGCTGCAGCTACGAAATAATACAAAACAGAAAATCTCAGCTGGAAAATACTGGATAGAATCACCACTGTTGAGGCGAGGTAGAGATATGTGTGGCGAAAACCGCGAGAACAACCACAACAGTGAGACGTCGCCACAAAGGTTAAACTAGCGGTCAGGGTTAACAACACACGCTGTATATTACACTGAATTCACTAAAGAAAAAGTTATTTTTAAAACAAGAGTTCATCACACGATTTGCATAATTGAATTTTAAATAATGCTGAGCAGCGATTCGTGGCCCACACGCAAAATATCAGAGATTTAACTATAATCCAATTTAGGAAACCATAGAAAAAAATATACTAGTAAAATATGTACACATTAAATGGATACCGCACTCCAACTGTTTAACACTATAAGCGGTAAACCAAACCATCTGAAAGCAATGGATACTGCAGCTAGGGCAAAAATATGGTATTTCCAGGATATTCACTAAATACGTTTCCAGTAGGTGTGGAAGCAGCGGCGTTCTTTGATAATTGAGTTAATGAGCTTTCCTCAACGCATTGGGGGGCGTTCATAAACTACGTGGCTCGGTCTAGAGGGGGAATAAGAGAAAACAGTACAAAATGTCTTCTGGAATCAATAGGGCGGAAAAACTACGTGCTACGGGGGGGAGGGGGGAGGAAGGGTACCGACTAAAGCCACGTTGGGCTACGTGAGGGGGGGGGGGGTTCACAGGAGGCCGAAATGGAACCACGTGGTTTATGGAACGCTCCCTTATTGTAGGCGCAGGTGTGTATGGACAGCGATATGTTCCTATAATTTATGGGGTGAGTTAACAATATATTAGGTCTATATAATTATTTTACGGATGCACGAGTTCAAAAAGGTTCACAAATGCTGGTGATTATGTATCAAAACAATAGAAAAAAATACACTTAAAAAAAAATTACGGGGTGGTTAGATAAATTTTGAAAAATTAAAATTGTTGCTCCATTCATGAAATTCTCTATTGAGTGATACGTTTATTCTTCAAAAAATGTTTGCTGAAATATCAAATTTGTAGAAAATCATACATTTAGTTATTTTGCGAAAATGATATTACCGGAAATTTGGCTTCGGAAATGAAGTAGAGGGAGGTATATTTATGTGTTTCTTAGTTGAAAGCTGTCTCAAAGCGTGGAAAAAAAACACAAAAAAAACACACGAAATAAACAGAAACATATTGAGATTTGTCGCCTGTCAGCATTCATTTAATCCATATCAAGAATATCTGAAGGAAATATTTTATACAGCCGCCACTAAACAAAAACGGTAATTTTAATCTCCCGATATTTCACGAAATTTAACATTTGTATCGAGTAACAACTACAACAACGAGCAACTGGAAATTTCTGAGTGAAACAGTTCTCAAGTATTTAGGTCGCGACAGACAAAGCAAAGTGAGAATCCATAAGGATTCTATCCCGCTCACCAGTGATGGAATCCAAACAGTCGGCAGTGGGTAAAATCACAACACAACTCGCAAAGAAAGTAACAAAACACGCAATCACAAGTAATATTATTTTGTGTGACGTCACAGTATTTTAGATTTCCGGCTAATACGCGCATGTTGTTGAACACTGAAAATACGTTAAGAGAGTGTGAACTCACCAGATTATCAGCTGCCCCACCACGCGACACGAGACAATGGCGACAAGCACAGCAAGCGAGCGCTCTGGCGGCAGACGCGGGAACTACACTGGCACAGATCGCGGGGGTTCCCCCGTTGATTCATTGGACACTTGCCTTATATAAGTGGGTTATACAACAACTTTCTTTCGTATTAAAATAATGATATTATGATAAATTGTGTGAAGTATTTGAACGATAAGATTTTTTTTCTCAAGACTTTACAAAATTAACAACGCAGCATATATCTTGCAGTTATGAATATCATTACGCAGATATCGAGACAGTAATATATGAAATCAATAATTCCGAAATATCTTTTCATTGGTGATGATATAAAAGTTTTTGTTATTTATAGGAATGGGGGAGGAGAAAGTTAGACGTGAGAAAATTAAACTTCTGTAGTCAACGGACACGAAAGATACCACCGGGCACCGACAGCAGGGTTGCCAACTATATTATAAAGTATCATACATCTATTTTTTAATTTATACTTTAATCTAACTACAAAGATTGTGGAAATAGTTTATTTCAGATAAAATATGGAATTTATGGAACGATACACTCTTCTAACTAATTAAACACGTCCTCAGTGATCACGACAAAAAGGAGCGTCCATGTTTTAAATAGATTTTGTTTTATGAGCAGGACGCATCAACTCACTCATCTACTAAACAATAGCTACATATTCTTAAAAGTGAACGTAATAATTTAAAAAATACAAAAATAATTGCAATAATACAGATCGTTTGTAAATCGTATCTAAGATGTGCACTGCGTAATATAGACAGATGCGCCGCATTTTTTCAGGAAGCCGTGGCACAAATTTGGCCGAAAGTAACGGCACGGGCGATGTCAATCAGCTGAGACTGCGCTGGAACAAAGAAGCTGATTGGCTGGACTGGGAGTGCAGCTGTGGGACGGCCGCCGCATCGCCTGGAGAACTCTGCGTCCATAAAGCACGTGGCGGGGGGAATCCCATAACATGGGTGACAAATTTTTATTAATAAGGCAATCACAATGCGCGGCCCGTCTGGATTCTATCGGTCTAAAACAGCTGACGAGCGAGATTTAGCGGCCTGGCGAGCACTTGATTGTTGCGCTGAGTCGAGACAACGCTGCAAGAAAATAGGTACAAGATTATTACGTCAACAGTTGCATATGCCATATGGGAGCGTCCATAAACCACGTCGCTCCATTCTGGCGTCCTGTGGACCCCCCTCCCCCCCTTACGTAGCCCTACGTGCCTTGTGCCTCAACCCCCCCCCTCCACCCCCTCCCACCCCCACGTAGCACGCAGCTTTTTCCCTTTTGATTACAGAAGACACTTTGTACTGTTTTCTCTTGTCAGACTATTGTAAATTACATACGGAGATAATTAACTGAGGGAAATAAATCTTCACATGCTGTTGTGACTTCTGTTGACTAATTTTAACTGTGAAAAAATATTATGAAGGAAAGCTACGTGGCCTAGCTCGGAACCCCCCCCCCCCCCTCCCCCACGTAGCCCAGCGTAACTATCCAGCTACCCCCCCCCCCTCCTAGACCGAGCCACGTAGTTTGTGCACGGTCCCTATGATAAGAATTGTTAAAAGCAATGAACATTGCAGAGAGCTTAAAGATTTTTGTGTTTGCTCGTCGAGCTAAATAAGTGACGGAAAGAGTTTAGTCTTGAATGTTTGAGACTTGTCAGCAGTGGCGTAGCTAGGTTAACAAGGGCATCGGTCCCTCAAGCCAGATGGACGACCTACATGTTTTTTTTTATTTCTACTAATTCTTGTGAGGTTTAGTGGCAGGGGCTCCCTGAGCTTTAGGGGGCCCCCTGAGCTCAGCTTGGGGCCCCCCTGAGCTTGGGGGCCTCTGATTGCTACGCCCCTGCTTGTCAGTGTTATGAATGGAATATTACAGTCGAGACTCATTTCCACAGCACTCGGTGACAATACGCGACAAATAATTAATACTAACCAATAGCACGATGATTTATAAAAATCCTTTTCTTTGCACTATTTACCGTTAATAAGTGAAACATCAAACAACACTGTTTACATAATTATTACTTAGCAGCGGATTTTATTAAGATACTTCAGTTATTTTGGTGTCAAATAATCACTTTGACGTTAATCCGAATTAGAATTATATCTGCGAATTAGACATTTACAGAACAGAGTGTCGGAACTAGCGCCACTATGCCGCCGTGCTAGAAGCTTCCATAATATATCTGCACAGAGAGTGGTGGGTGAGTGGTAACGCTCTGGCCTCGCAATCTAAGGACGCGGGTTCGAATCCCCGTCCAGCAATTCAGATTTGGGTTTTCCATGGTTTCCCCAAATCACTCCAGGCGAATGCCGAGAAGCTTCTTCAGCTGTAAGGCGTCCTTAATATTTTGCCGAGTTCTTAGTAAATGATGAAAAGAGTTGAAGGTTTAACGGTTACTTTCCCAACTGAAGTGCTCTGTTTTTATGAAGAGTTGTGTGACGTATTCGAGAAGCAGTGACGTCACGATTGGTCTCATCACTGGGGGGAGGGGGGCGTCCATTATTGACATGAGGTGTTTTTCCGGAATTCCGCCCCCCCCCCCCCGCCTCTGGTGACACTTTGTGAGATTTCGTCGGACCCCCCCCCCCTTCTAAAATGAAATGTAATTTTGAGGGAGACCCCGCCCCTCTACCAATTGACCTCGGAACTTTTTAAGACCCCTTTTTTATGTCTCATGCTCCGAAGGGCGGTTATACCCCTCCCCCCCCCCTAAGATCGGTTTATGGACCAAAATACTCCCCTAAAATCGAGTTTCGCGACAGTTGTAAACCTTTTTTTAGCTCTACAATTTCAAACCTCACGTGTGATTTCCGTTGACCCCTCCCCCCCCCCCATTCAGCTCACGTTATTAATGGACGTCCCCTTGTGGTAGTGAGCTCTGGCCTCGCAGTCTGGAGGACGCGGGTTGTGATCCCCGTTCGAGTATCCAGAACTGGGTTTACTATTGTTTCCCCAGATCACTCCAGGCGAATGCCGGGATGCTTTCTTGAAGCGGCCATGGCCGAATTCCTTCCCGCTACTTGTCCCCAATCCCATGCTGCCTCTAATGACCCCGACGTCGACGAGTTGTAAAACCGTAAGCAATAATAAACAAAACAAAAATCGCTGTTGTGGTCTGTTGCAGTGAAGACACGTGACATGCAAATACTACACCAGCAGTTTTCTGTAACTGATTCGTAATGGAGGCGTTCAAGCAAAGCACCGAATGCAATATGTCTCAACAGAATATGCAGCCTGCGACTATGCCATTAGCTAATTAGACGGAATCAGAAAATATAATAACCTGGTCTATACGTCATCACAGGTACGTAAGGACTAAGGGAAAGGATTCGCACATGTCCCTTTTTTTTTTTTTATGAATCCATCGCGGCATTCACTTGGAGAGATTTTAGGGAACTATAAGAAGTAAAAATCTGGATGGTCCGACCTGGTTGCGAACCCGAGTCCTCCGAAATATTATCGCTCACCCACCACGCTCGGTCCGTATAATAGACACATCCATATCAGGAACGGCACCGAAAAACAACAGATAATAGTTGAACAATTTGCTGAAACGCTACATGTGACATTTAAATGGCGCATCGTTTAAACAGCTCCTAAGTTCGCGAAGAAAAGACACACGTTTCCATTTGATTTTGTTGCCGCGGAATCCAGAGGACACAGGAGTCAAAATGTCGCTCTGACTATACTGTGGCAATATTAACGTAGGGAAATATCAGCAGTTCTGTAGCGTTGCTTATTTCAATAACAGTTACTCATTCGCTGGTTAATCCAAACCAGTTATCAATGTCATTGCTCCTATATTGTAACAAAAAGAGAACATCTACAACGGTTAAATATTTCAAAAAGTACAACACGCATATGTTTTAAAAATTTCAGTTTTAGTGAGGAATAGAGTTATGAAGGAGAGTGGTGTAAGAATTGATTTTACACGCATTACATAAAATTACTTTCTTCACTTTTCACTTCATCTCGTAATGTTTGGCATTAAAAAATATCCTAAATTTGATTTATCGCAGTTTTGTTCATATTTTTACAATATGTAGGTTCACTTATTCGATATAAAAGCTGTTTTATTTTTCGACAAAGGTGTACACCGTATCACTGTCATCAATAAATGTTTTTGTGGTTTAATACACATTTTTCATTTGTTACAAGTTTTATATCCGTTCAAAATTCAAATAATTCACGGATGCGCCATTACTTTGTTTCTAGTGAGCCATGCAACACGTGACGGTTAGGGGGGGTGAGCACACTAAATGGAACAGCCAGGACGCTGACCATCAGTAAAGACGAATTTCCTTTAATTTCGACTTTCCTAATAATGCTTGACGATAGAGATGACGTACTTTAAACTATGAAATCTTCTCCAGTGTAACTTTGAAAATAGTGAACTAAAATACGCAAACAGATTGATGCTGCCTGGGGGGGAGAAAGGCAGGGAGCGTAACAGCCGCAGGGCTACCAACTGTTGCTAACACAATCACGGACTGTTGCTTAAGCACAAATGCTAAACGGTGCTGATCTGTTTCTGCTTTTAACTGTTTTTTGAGGTCTGCAATAACAAAATTATAGTAATTAAAAAACCGACAAGTTTGAATTCCGTAGTTCCAAACTGATTCGTATTATGAAATTAGAATTAAAATTGACATACCACAACGCTGGATGCAGAAAATTAATTCGTTTGAGATGAAAGTGAGTCGTAATATTTGATCAGACGCTGTGTTAATAAATGTTCTTTATAGAATGCTGATTATTTGTCCGTTATTATACAGGGTGTTCAGGAATGGAAGGATAATCCTGTAACCACACATCATGTCCTACTATATCACAAAAGTTTATTTTAGTAAAGTCTCTCCATTTTCGAGATATTGATTTTTTTTTTCTAAACGTGACTTTTTTCAGTTTATTCCATGTCATTACTACAAATTAAGACTTTTTGAACCCTGCTAACGAATTAAAAAATATTACTTGCATTTATTCTGTCTATAATTTGTATGCACACCATGGCAACAACCTTTTTTTTTTTTTAAAATCATTATCATCAACTTTCTACTATAAGTTTATTATGTACAATGGTGTCTTTAGCAGATTGAACTACCGTAAAACAATCAGTTTAAAACAAGTATAAAATAATTACAACATTTAAGATTTTTATGTTTTTTAAGGAGAAAAAGAACGTTGTTATAGATGACTCAAATACTTTAAGTAAATTAAAAAAAAAAACAGGGTTCGAAAAGTCTTAATTTGTAGAATTGGCATGGAATAAACAGAGAAAGTAACATGTTTCGAAAAAATATTTTAAAAAAATCAATATTTCGAAAATGGTGAGACTTTTAGTAAAATGAAATCTTGTAATATAGTAGGACATGATGTGCGGTTTCAGGATTATCCTTTCATTCCTGGACACTCTGTGTGTTAGTGATGTATTTAGGATTTTAGTCACGTGATCAACTGTAATGCCGATAGGAAAAGTAAATTGCAAAGTAATCCAATATGGAATTGGTTTTTACGGGTCTGAACTTTGTCCTGGGCGAGGCGACACGGGAATACGCGATGCGAGGCCGTGTTGCCAACTGTTGCTAATGAAATCTCACCCGAGTATGCTAGCGTAGACTGCAATCTGCGCATATCGATGTAACCTATTCTCCAAAGTAGACAAACGGTTAAGCACGAGCCTCGCGGGATATCGTTACTTGAAAATGAAGCAGATTTTACAGCTCTATCATCCGTCTTAAACTCTTTTTTTTTTTTAACTGCTTAACGTCTCTTAACAGCGAGGTCTTTAGAGACGGGAAAGGATGGGGGGCAAGGAATGGGAAGGAATTCTGCCATGGCCTTTTGAAGGAAGCATCCCGGCATTCACCTGGAGTGATTTGGGGAAACCATGGAAAACCCTAATCTGGACTGCCCGGACGGGGATTCGAACCGCCGTCCTCCCGAATGCGAGGCCAGAACGCTAACCGTTACACCACCACGCTCGGTGTCTTAAACTCGAGAGGTATGGTGGGTGTTGTGTGGTTTGGCGCCATTTTGTGTGGTAGATGCGAAGCGTTAAGGCCAAGTGAACCGGATGCTCTTTTTATAAAATGGACAGTGAGTTATACTTCAAAGAAAATGCATGTAGCGAAAGCGATGTCAATATTGGGCCTGTCCCATACTAAAGAAGGCTTACAAGAATGTTAATAACGACAATAAATAATGTGTTCTATCCATGATAGTGCCTAGAAACATAATCAACATACAGTAAAAGATAAAAGACTGAATATTTGTTTATTAGGAGAGCAACTGGTGGTCAGCATTCGCGACAAACAGCTGAGCTCACCAATACAAACACAACAGGGATATTGTGTCTGTGTTAGCAGCTGCGGTTTGCGTCTAAGTTTCGTTTGGAGCATCGTTATTACTCAGTAATGAAGCGAAACTTTATTTCTAACCTCGAGACACTTCCAGTTAGAATATGGGTTTCGAACTAACTGGATGCATATTATAGTAACGCGTCATCATAATGCCGTTCATTTTATACCGTAGATGGTAATACTTCACATGCAGAGTATACAGCAGCAGGGGCCAACAGGTCAGGGGTTCGATACCCACCAACACATTTTCTTTCCTACATCCATTTCTCTTCATTACTGTGTGGTATTTGTTGAATTAAATAATTATTTATACACAAAGTTTCCGTAATACGAATTCATTTTTCTGCAGAACTTTCACTTATTTTTCGGTGACAAGCACTTAAAAAATAATTTTCACATTGATATAAAGTCCTTCTACTGGCACACATTTCTTAGGGAAACACATGTGAAGATTTTCATTTATGGATTACAGTCTTACCCCGAAAATTTTTTTTATTTCAGACCTGGCATATTTTATGACGTCAGACTATTCTGGTAGCTGTTCGGACGTTCTTTGCAGACTTCTTATTAACATTTTGCCGTGACGATTAAAATACACAAAACGGGAGTAATGAATTCCGGCTGTTGGTCGATTCGTGAAGTGTTCAGGTTAGGGAGCGTCCATAAACCACGTCTCCTGTGAACCCTCCTCCCTCCCCCCACGTAGTCCGACGTGGCGTTTCCTTCTAACCCCCCCCCCCCCTCCCTACGCAGGACGTATATTTTTCCTTTATTGATTCCAGAAGACATTTTGTACTGTTTTCTCTTGTCACACTATCGTAAATTACATACGGAGATAATAAAAAGACTTGAAATAAATATCCACATACTGTTGCGTGTTGTGTTCCTCATTTTAACTGTGACAAATAATATGAAAGGAAAGCTACGTGGCCTGGCTCGGAACCCCCCCCCCCCCTCACGTAGCCCAGCGTAGTTTTCCAGCCACTTCCCCCCCCCCCTAGACCGATCCACGTAGTTTATGGACGCACCCTTAGCACTGCGCTAGACGATGAGGTTTTATCCAGAAATATTACCGCCACATCACTACAACCTAATCCAGCTTATTTCTACCTTTCTTGGCCGATGTGCCATGGTGGATTATTTTTCTGGATGGATCTTGAATTGTTACAAAATTAAAAGCACCGAGCGTGGTGGTGTAACGGTTAGCGCTCTGGCCTCGCATTCGGGAGGACGCGGATTCGAGTCCCCGTCCGGGCATCCAGATTTGGGTTTTCCGAATTTTCCCAAAATCACTCCACGCGAATAGCAAGTATGGTTGCTTCAGAAGGCCATGGCCGAATTCCTTCCCGTTCCTTGTTCCTAGTCTTTTCGCGCCTCTAATGACCTCGACGTCGACGAGGTGCAAAGTCAGAATAAAAAAAATACTAAAAGCCACCGACAAATTATAATTTTTTTCCTTTCTTCTTAGCGTTGGATTACATTACAGGCTGATATGGAATGACGTTTGGCTCATATGGTAACTTTTAGAGGTACATGTATTTCGGGTTTACGTCTTGTATTATAGAAATGGCAGTACAGACGCTGTTAAAAAGAAAAAAAAAAGTTAACTAAAATTGCGCTGTAAAAACCCAACGACTACAACATGGCTGTCAGCAAGCGAGGACATATATGTAGGCAACGACATTTATTTAATTTTCTTTCAAGAAAATTGAAACGGGTTTCGGTTATCGCACAGCGAGTAATTCTTATGAACAGAGCACAAAACAGGGAGCGTCCATAAACTACGAGGCTCGGTCTAAAGAGGGGGAGGGAGGGGTTGGCTGAGAAGCTACGTTGTCCTACGTGAGGGGGGGGGGGGGGTTTCCGAGCCAGGCCACGTAGCTTTTAGTTCATATTATTTGTCACAGTTAAAATGAGTTACAGAACACACAACAGCATTTATTTCTGTCATTTAATTATCTCCGTAGTGTAATTTACGATAGTCAGACAAGATAAAAATAGGTACAAAATGGCTTCTGCAATCAAAGGAGAAAAAGCTACGTACTACGTGGGGGGGGGGAGGGGGTAGATGAAAAAGCCACGTCAGGCTACGTGGGGGGGGAGGGGATTCACAGGAGGCCAAAGTGGAGCCACGTGCTTTATGGACGCTCCCTTAGAGGCGGAAAAGGATAGGGAACAGCGAACGGCAAGGAATTCGGCCATGGCCTTTTTAGGAAGCATCGCGGCATTCGCCTGGAGTGATTTGGGGAAACCAACTCTGGATGCCCGGACGGGGATTCGAACCCGCGTCCTCCCGAATGCGAGGCCAGAGCGTTAACCAATCACCACCACGCTCGGTTAACGCATATGGAATTCGATAAATGTTACTTACACTGCGAGGATCGTAATAAGGGGCCTGCATAGGTACCTATGAGATATTAGAAGTAATAACAAATTATGGCGACTTTTGTTGTTGAGTGCCGTGTAATTTACATCAGGTTTACACTGTGTAACTACTAACAGAATGCGAGCTGGTCTTGAATCATCTGACAGGCGGTATGTTTCTGTTAGAGTCTTTAATGTTATTCATATACGAAAATAATTATTCGCACGACTAGGCAAAGGAAAAGAAGATCAAAATAGCGAACGACAGCTCCAAGAGTCTCAAATTCAGTCCCAAGGTTCCGTAATTTTACTACTGAAATTATTGCTTATAATGACTGATAACTTTCTCTTTCCATTATTTCCAAACCTTCGCTTAATTTGAGCTCAAAGCTTCAGAATTATGTACAGTTTTTTTTAAAAACAATAGCTTTACGGAATACTGAAAGCAGTTTAACATCTAAGTCCCCGAATGAGAACTGCGACAACAATAACTGTATTGAGGTTTCAAGCTTAACATTCAAATCATGTTCGTAAAAATAAAACATGTTGCCAGCAACGTAACACTCACCAAATTTTTATCATATTTTAGTTTTACTTTCAGTCTGAGTCATTTAAGATCATAATTGATTATCATATTTAACAAATATTTTTACATTTAAATTTAAATACGTATTTGAAATTAATGTTTGTATGAGAAAATTAATTTTTGTACGTGTGCGCAGGGGCGTAGCTACTATGGGGTTAGGCGGTGCAGTGCACCAGGGCCCCTTCGCCTAGGGGGCCCCCAAGTATACCTCTGGGGGCCCCAAGGTGCACATCTGGGGGCCCCAAAGCGCAGCTCAGAGGATCCCACGAGCCTTACTCCGCAAACTGGTGACATTTTTTTCCCTCAGACACTTGAAGCTCCTTGCTAAGGGCCCTCACTGCTCAGGGGGTCCCTACCAGCAACACAGAGCAAATAAAAAAGATCGCCCGTCTGGCCTGAGGACCCAAAATAATTTTTTTTGCACCGGGGCCCTTGTTGACTTAGCTTCGCCACTGCGTCTGCTCTATCGAATGACTGAATTAGTATAACGAGGTTTAGTCGCAATTTCATGTTCAGTTGGTACCACTGCTCCGTGCGCGATCAGGTGTATCCTGTAACTAATTTGAATTTTGAAAACCTTGTTTCTGTGTTGTCTTCTAATATTAATAACGTCACGTATGCTCTCAACGTGTAAGTGAATTCGGGAATGTTTCTCTGCTTTATATCTCCGTACACAGGAGAGAACAATTCCCGAAATGCTTATTCGAAGTTGTCTTTGTGTTAGACTGTTTCTTTAACTTGGAATGAGGACGCGGTATTGAATTCCCGTCTGGCCAATGAGATTTCGGTATGCCTGGGATGGTTCCTTTAAAAGGCCATTGCCGAATTCCTTCCCGTTCCCTGTCCCCGACTGCTATTGATCTCGGCGTCGATGATGCGTAAAAGCAGCTAGCAAATAAAACTTTCATTTTGTTGAAAAGTCGGATTTGTTTGAAACAGTCAAGAAATGTTTCAAATACTTTGACGCCGCAGAGCTAGCGAATATGGGTGTCTTTTTTTTATACCTTTGCGTCTCGTCGACGTCTTGGTCATTATAGCCTGGGAAGGATTCAGAGTGAGAAAGTGGAAGGATTTCGCCCTTGGCCTTTTGAAAGAACAAACCCGCTATTTTCCTGCAGTAAACGTCGGAAAAACCGTAATCTAGGAGGTCGGACAGGGATTCGAACCAGCGTCCTCCCGAATGATTACGTGGCTACGCATCAGTAAGTATTAATCATTACACATCAAGTCGAATTCATCGTCAACAGAGCGTCACTCTTCCATTTATTTAAATCCTGCGATTGTTTGAGAATGGTTATTTTCCTGACTATAGCCGTTCACCATTAGAGCCTAAACCACCCTGCACACGGGCTTGGCGATACACGACGCAGCGAAATCTAAGACTCGGATATCCTACATAAAATATTTTTGAAAAGAAAAAAGAATGACTGGTTGCAACATCCGCCGTTAGCTTTCACAATTAAGTATGAGTATTATTATTTTTTACTACTTAAATTTTAAAGGCATTAAAAGTACTTAAAAAAAAAAACATGAAAAATATGGTACCTTATACAGGTATGTGGCGAATGCATGTGTGTTGTAGCAAGGTTTTCTAAGTGGTTTAGTGGATATGTACTGGAAAGGTAACTTGGGAAATAAATGAGGCTCTCCCATCAGGGTTTCAAAGATCAGGGAAAATGATCGAAACAATGAGAAAAATGCCTGTAATATTTAGGGTCCTTGAGGCTCGGCTTGTAGAGGCTAAGCCTGAATGGGATCAGCCTGTGGAGGCCCAGTATGTAAAGGCTCGGCCTGATGAGGCTAAGCCTGCGTGGGTTCTGCTTGTGGAGGCCCAGTGTGTAGAGGCTCAGAATGTGGAGGCTAAGCCTGCATGGGATCAGCCTGTGGAGGCCCAGTGTGTAAAGGCTCGGCCTGTGGAGGCTAAGCCTGCATTGGATCAGCCTGTGGAGGCACAGTGTGTAGAGGCTTAGCATGTGGAGGCTAAGCCCACATAGGATCAGCCTGTGGAGGCCCAGTGTATAGAAGCTCAGCATGTGGAGGCTAAGCGTGCATGGGATCAGCATGTGGAGGCCCAGTGTGTAAAGGCTCGGCTTGTAGAGGCTAAGCCTGCATGGGATCAGCCTGTGGAGGCCCAGTGTGTAAAGGCTCGGCCTGTGGAGGCTAAGCCTGCATTGGATCAGCCTGTGGAGGCACAGTGTGTAGAGGCTTAGCATGTGGAGGCTAAGCCCACATAGGATCAGCCTGTGGAGGCCCAGTGTGTAGAAGCTCAGCATGTGGAGGCTAAGCCTGCATTGGATCAGCCTGTGGAGGCCCAGTGTGTAAAGGCTCGGCCTGTTGAGGCTAAGCCTGCATGGGTTCTAGCTTGTGGAGGCCCAGTGTGTAGAGGTTCAGCATGTGGAGGCTAAGCCTTCATGGGATCAGCCTGTGGAGGCCCAGTGTGTAGAGGCTCGGCCTGTGTAGGCTAAGCCTGCATGGATCAGCCTGTGGAGGCACAGTGTGTAGAGGCTTAGCATGTGGAGGCTAAGCCTGCATGGGATCAGGCCTGTGGAGGCCCAGTGTGTAAAGGCTCGGCCTGTGGAGGCTAAGCCTGCAGTGGGTTCTGCTTGTGGAGGCCCAGTGTGTAGAGGCTCAGCATGTGGAGGCTAAGCCTGTATGGGATCAGCCTGTGGAGGCCCAGAGTGTAGAAGCTCGGCCTGTGGAGGCTAAGCCTGCATTGGATCAGCCTGTGGAGGCCCAGTGTGTAGAGGCTTGGCCTGTGGAGGCTATGCCTGCATTGGATCAGCCTGTGGAGGCCGGGTGTTTTAAAGACTCAGCCTGTGGAGGCTAAGCATGCATGGGTTTTTGCTTATGGAGGCCCAGTGTGTAGAGGTTCAGCATGTGGAGGCTAAGCCTTCATGGGATCAGCCGTGGAGGCCCAGTGTGTAGAGGCTCGGCCTGTGGAGGCTAAGCCTGCATGGGATCAGCCTGTGGAGGCCCAGTGTGTAGAGGCTTGGCCTGTGGAGGCTATGCCTGCATGGATCAGCCTGTGGAGGCACAGTGTGTAGAGGCTCTAGCATGTGGAGGCAAAGCCCAATGGGATCAGCCCTGTGGAGGCCCAGTGTGTAGAAGCTCAAGCATGTGGAGGCTAAGCCTGCATGGGATCAGCCTGTGGAGGTCCAGTGTGTAAAGGCTCGGCTTGTAGAGGCTAAACCTGCATGGGATCAGCCTATGGAGGCCCAGTGTGTAAAGGCTCGGCCTGTGGAGGCTAAGCCTGCCTGCATGGGTTCTGCTTGTGGAGGCCCAGTGTGTAGAGGTTCAGCATGTGGAGGCTAAGCCTTCATGGGATCAGCCTGTGGAGGCCCAGTGTGTAGAGGCTCGGCCTGTGGAGGCTAAGCCTGCATGGGATCAGCCTGTAGAGGCTCCGCCTGTGGAGGCTAAGCCTGCATGGGATCAGCCTGTGGAGGCCCAGTGTGTAAAGGCTCTGCCTGTGGAGGCTAAGACTTTCATGGGCTCAGCCTGTGAAGACCCGCAATATACATGCGCAGTGTGTAGAAGCTCAGCTTGAGGAGGCTGACTTGGAGGCAGAAAGAATAAATAGAGGGCTTACTAACGAGGATGAGGAGGATAGTTGGGAGCTGGTAACTGGT
>JARYHS010006851.1:2026404-2072721 GCA_031002005.1 Vandiemenella viatica
ATAAAAATAATTGTGATAATACAGATCGTTGTGTAAATCATATCCAAGATGTGCACTACATAACGATCAGCATCTATATACATATATATATATTGACAGAGGCGCCGCATTTTCACACGAAGCAGAAAGTAGCGCCACTAGCGATGCCAGGCAATCAGCTGAGACTCCACTGGAACAAAGAAGATGATTGGATGGACTTGCAGAGAACTCTGCCGCGCGGTGGAGCGTCCAGAAAGCACGTGGCTTGCTCTAGAGCAGGGATGGCCAACCCGCGGCCCGCGGGCCACTTGTGGCCCGCGGTAGGTCATTTTGTGGCCCGCGGAGCTGGATCATTAATTCATTATATATGTAAGCTTTGACTTTCAATGGTGATATCTACACTAAGTTAAGCAGATACTCAACCAAGTCATCGCTCGATTGATCTTGCAGGGATGGAAAGCGCGGGTGTATAACCGAGAATTGTCACGGCTAATGTTCCTATAACTTTCAGCGCGTTAGTGGTTTGCCTGACTGATTCTTAGAGCGCTTGTGTCGGTTATTGATCTCCTAGCAGTTAATGTTTCCACCCATAGATGGAAGTACACTCTTTGCTTTGATTGTTGTATTTGATTCGAAATGCATTGTCTAAATTCCATGTGTCTGTTGTACTGAAGTATTTGTGGCGTTTTGTCGTGATCGACTTTTAAGAACTAGTTTCTGTTTTATATACGTCGTGTGTATGCAAGTATTACTGTTGTTAAAAATACGTGATATTTGTGTTTGCATCTTTACCGAATATATTCCCGGTATTATTATTTTTAAGCGTTGCGATTGTAGTAGTTTCTGAAAAATTCAAGCACGTGACTTTTATTCATTTCTCTTTCTAGTTCAATTAAATAATGGCTTCAACTAGCAAAGATGTTGGACCAAAGAAGCGAAAAGCTGCAGTTGAACTGAGAAGTTTTAAGGATAAGTGGACAATAATCTATTTTTTTTGTAGAATTTAAAGCTAAGTTCATATGTAAATAATCTGTTTCTGTATTGAAAGATTACAACATGAAACGGCATTATGAAACTAAACATGCAAATAAGTTTGAAGAGTACCAAGGACAATTTCGATTAGACCAGGTAAATGACTTAAAAAGAAAACTTTCTGCACAGCAACAGATATTCACTAGCACTGCTGTAGAGTCAACATGCCACGTAAAAGCGAGCTATGCAGTAGCTTCCATATTAGCCAAGAAATCGAAGCCGTATCCAGATGGTGAAATGGTGAAGGAATATTTGGAGAGCATCGTTGAAATTATGTGTCCAGAAAAGAAAAATGAATTTTCATAAATAAGCCTCTCTCGTCAAACTATTACCAGGCGTGTGGAAGACATTGGGAAACATTTTGAAGATAATTTGAAAAGCAGAGCGCCTGATTTCGTATATTATTCTCTATCATTGGATGAAAGCACAGATCTAAAAGATACTGCGCAAGTAGCGATTTTCTTAAGAGGTGTTGATATCAATTTAAACAAAACAGAAGAATTAGCGGCTCTATATCCACTTAAGAACACTACAAATGCACGCGATTTGTTAGAGTCAGTTACACCAACGTTAAATCGTTTTTCGTTAAAACTTCACAACTTATCTGGCGTGACGATTGATGGAGCTCCTGCAATGGTTGGAAAACATGAAGGTTTAGTAAAACTGATTGAAAATGAAGCCTGCAAACTTGATAATACCTCATTATTAAATTTTCATTGCATTATTCATCAAGAGAATTTATGTGCCAAGTCTTTAAAAATGGATCATGTCATGAGCGTGGTTATCAAAATAGAGAACTTCATTAGATCGAAGCGGTTGAACCACCGTCAGTTCCAAGAATTCCTCAAACATTTGGATTCTGACTATAATGACCTTACATTTTATACTGAAGTAAGATGGTTGTCCCGTGCAAAAATGTTGAAAAGAGTGTTTGATTTGAAGGAAGAGATACAATCATTCTATGCAAGCAAGTTGAAAAGTATCCCAGAGTTTGAAGACGTGGCTTGGGTTTGTGACTTCGCGTTTCTAGTCGACGTAACTAACCATTTAAATAACTTGAACATTCGTCTGCAAGGCAAAGACCAATTGGTTAATGATATGTTTGATATTGTTGCCGCGTTTCAAATGAAACTTTGGCTTTGGGAACAACAGTTGAAAAATAAAAATTTCACTCATTTTTCCACGCTATCATTAGTAGCAGACGTCACAAAGGCGTTGGCGATTAAGTACAGTTCATTGATATCAAACTTAAAACTTGAGTTTGGAAACCGATTTCAAGATTTCAAAAAACATCATATTATTTTATCTGCATTCTTAACGCCATTCTCCGTTTATATAAATTCATTGCCAGGAAATTTGCAAATGGAGTATTGTGAATTGCAGTGTGACGCACAACTCAAGGAGAAATTCCACCAGGTTGGTTTGGAAGAATTAACAGAAAATATGTGAACAAGGAGAAAAATCCTTCATTTTATAAACATGCTTTGCGGATTATTTCCCTATTTGGAAACACTTATGTGTATGAACAGCTTTTCAGCCTGATAAACAGTATCAAGTCTCAAACAGAACACGAATAATTTGGAGAACTTTATGCGTGTAGCCACAACTTCTCTCGATATCAACATTGATGTCCTTAGTTCTGTAAAACAATGTCAAAAGTCGCATTAAAATAAGTGTATATTTAATACTTCATTAAATATCTAATTTCATTTTAAGAGTTTTTTTCTTTCATGAAAATATTAATATTTTTTCCAAGAAAATATTAATATTTTTCCAAGAAAATTATGCATGCGGCCCGGTAGAGAGTTGTAGTTCTAAAATTTGGCCCGCCCACTGAAAAGGTTGGCCACCTATGCTCTAGAGGGAGGGGGAGGATTGGGTAGGAAGATTCGTGGTGGAGGGGGGGGGGGAGATTCCGAGCCAATTCGTATTTGTCACCGTTAAAATAAGGTACAGAACACACAACATGCGAATATTTATTTCCGTCATTTAATTATCTCTGTATGAAATTTATGATAGTCTGACAAGAGAAAACAGTGCAAAATATCTTCTCTAATCAATAGGGAAAAAAAGCTACGTGCTACGCGGGGAAGGGGGGGGGGTGGAGGTAGAACAAAAGCCACGTCAGGTTATGTAGGAAAAGGGGGGGGAGTACACAGAAGTCCTAAACGGTGCCACGTAATTTATGTACGCTGCCTATGAGAACCTGCCGCAGCGCTACCTGTGTGTTCATAACGGAGAGAAGTATTTCTATGCGACCGTTTTGATTTTACGAGGAAACGACTTTTATTTTTACTTTACACCTTGTCCGAGTCATTAGAGGCGACAAAGCACCAGGATTAAGCAACGGGAAGGGATTCGGCAATGGCCTTTTTGAAGAAACCGCCCTACGTGGAATCATTTTGGGGAAACCATGAAAAACCCAAATCTTTATGGCCGGACGGGGATTCGAACTGGCGACCTCTTGAATGTGTGGCCACCACGCGCGGCAGCTGAAGACATTCTAGTTGGGTTGGTAAACATGGGATGAAGATAAATGCAATCAAGAGTCAGCTTATTAGATACAGAAATAAAAAACTAAAGGTTGATTATAAGGTGGGAAAAGAATTGCTTGCTGATGACTTGAAATGTCAATATCTTGGCATTACATTTGATAACAAACTTAACTGGGCAGGACACATAGGACAGGTGGTAGGGAAAGGGTTTCAGAATTCAGCACTTGTTGGAGAGAGTGATGAGGGGATATACGAGAGAAGTAAAGGAATTGGGTTACAAAACTTTGGTCAGGCCATTCCTCGAATATGGTCGTGTAGTATGGGACCCACATTTTGAGTATCAAATACAGGAGTTGGAGAGGGTGCAAAAAAAGGGCTGCTAGATTTGTCTCTGGAAGTTATGGCAGAATGCAACTTCTAAAACGGCAGCATGGTGACAGGAGGGTCTGAAGTCACGTTACCACATACAACACACGGCTTATCACGCGCTCCCACTCAACGCATTCCAGTCTCTAAACCGTCTCATAGATACCTCGCAGCGCATTCAACTGCAGCGCTACAGCTGAATTTGTTTATATCGAGCGTGGTGGTGGGCGGTAACGCTCTGGCCTCGCACTCCGGAGGACGCGGGTTCGAATACCCATCCGGGCATCCAGCCAGAATTGGGTTCTGTATTGTTTCTCCAGATCACTCCAGGCGAATGCCGGTATGCTTCCCTCAAATGGCCATGGCCAAATTTCCAGTTCTTTCCCGCTTCTAATAACCTCGATAACGACTAGGTGCAAAAAAAAAAAAAAAAAAAAAAAAAAAAAAAAAAAAAAAAAAAAAAAAAAAAAAACGCTGTTAGGGGGCGTCAATTAATTACGTGAGGTGAAATAGGGGGGGGAGTCCGGTGAAATCCCACAAAACCTGACCATGGGGGAGAGAGGATCAACGCAAATCTCACGTGAGGTTTCGAAATTCTTGAAGGATGGTAGAGCTAAAAAAAAAGTTTACAAATGACGTGAATATCGACCTTAGGTGGGAAAGGGAGGGGGGGAGGAATAAACCCCCTTGGAGATAAAAGATAAAGGTCTCAAAAAACTATGAGGTTGATTGGGGGGGGGGGGGTTGTCTGCGTCAAAATCACACGTCATCAGAGGGGTGGGGATGTTCGACCAGATCTCACCAAATCACACCAGAAGGGGGGGGGGGGAGGTCCGGAATTCCGGAAAAAACACTTCACGTAATTAATGCACGCCCCCTGATCGTCTGGTGCAGTGAAGTCACGTGACTTGCAGACACTGCTGACTCGTTGTGGAGGTGTTCAAGCAAAGCACCGAATGCAATACTCGTATGTCTCAACAGCAATGTGATCTATGCAAGTTAAAAATATTGCAAAAGAGCATATATTAAAAAAAATACGAAGATTTACATAAAGCCCTGCCAGCGGTTGATAGCAATGGCTCCCAACATTAAGAATTACATGAAAAATTACAAACATTGATCCCAAATTTACCTGATTTCTTTAAAGATGTGAAACAATTACCTCAGTACATAACAGAAAGTAGCTTTACACAAATATTTACATTGACATTCAAATTTTGCTAACTGTACCAGAAAGTACGTCCTCCAATGAAAGGAGATTTTCAAAATTAAAATAAAATAGTTACTATGTGTAATGGGTCAGCAATGACTTTCAGCTTTGGCATTTTTATTAGTTGAAGAGATATAGAATCTAAGAGGTTAAGTAAAGCTAAGAACAGGAAATTTAAGTTTCTTTAATTCCTTATTGTTGGCTATTAATTAATAATGTTAGTTACAATAAAGACAATTACATTTTTATGAATATGAATTTGACAGATTCAACAAAAAAAAAGTTTCTTTATAAATTCTGCCCTCTTGCGCCAGCAGAGGGCCTCGCGAAACCTATCTCGCCCACATCAAATTTAGTTCTGGCCCCGCCAGTGCCCGCAATTTAAGGTAAGGCCGTAAGGCATTTTTCCTGATATTTAAAGTGGAGAATCATTGCATTTACTATTCAGCTACGATATATCAATAAACTGAATGTTTAAGTTTCTGCGATCTGGCAGATAAATTGTACACAGAAACTGTGAAATCAAATTATTCTTAGAATTTGTACATCAAGGAAAATATTTTACAATTTTTATTTTACATATCGACATATTTGTATTTAAAAGAAAAAATCCTCTGTCGATGAATCGGGAAAAAATTCGAAAATATTTGGGAATTAAACCTCTGAATATCATTGTGTAAAATTCAAAAGTTACTGTCATAGTACAATGAAATCAATAATTATTTCACAATATTGGTATATGATGTATTGACACATGCAAATCATATTGATTTTTTCTGGGCCTATTTACAGTTTTAAACTGTGCTGGAGTAGGTTATAAGCTATAATATCTGTATTTTCATAATTATAATATAATCAAGCCTAACATTTTCATTTTACGCCTGAGTCTGAAAGTTAGGCGTAACAAATACGCCTGGATTTATAAACAAATTTCTAGCATCGGTTCAATCCCCAACTCATTGAAGAAGACGCTTCAACGAGCACTGAAATGGCGACATTTAATTCTAATAAAACCAGTGCGAAGGTCTGCAGATGGGAAATGAGCTTTGCGATTTCTCCATGAAAATTGATCCGTCTATGGATAGCGGTCTTGTTTTTAAAATACAAATTGTGTACTGGGTGTACTGGGTGTACTGGGTGTACTGGAGATCGCGATTCCGGTACAATAACATTGTGTCTGCGCGGAGTGCTGACGTCACAGCTAGCTATACGTCACGTAAGTATTCAGCGGGCAGGTTTGAACGGCTTTTCCTGTTGTTGTTGTGGGTGTACTGGAGATCGCGATTCCGGTACAATAACATTGTGTCTGCGCGGAGTGCTGACGTCACAGCTAGCTATACGTCACGTAAGTATTCAGCGGGCAGGTTTGAACGGCTTTTCCTGTTGTTGTTGTGGGTGTACTGGAGATCGCGATTCCGGTACAATAACATTGTGTCTGCGCGGAGGAATTCGATCTGAGATTTTCGATATATATTGGATGTCGATACATATTGTGGGTATTTATAGGCGGTCAGTGTTTGGTCGGATTGCGGATGTGTTTATGTTATGATGGAGTGTTGTTCGTGACTTGTGTTGGGTGGTAGAATTGTGAATCGATGGTATTGGTGTTGAAGATTTTGCAAATGGATTTCCGTTATGTGATTGAAGAGACATTGTTTGTGTATTTAGGATGAATGTAGTGAAAGTGTATGTTTGTAGTTGGTTCTTTATAGTTATTGGTGTGTTTTCGGTCTTGTGTTTGTGGGAAGTTTTAGTGGTGGATTGTGGGGTATTTTATGTTGGTGAGTGTTTTGATATAAGTGTCGGTGGTTAATGAGACATTGTGGGTTATGTGTTGTAGTTGCTTTTTTTTTTTTAATTAGTAAGGTTAGTTGGCTACTGATACGGTAAGTGTTCATGTGTTTGTAAAAGTTAATACATTTTTTGTTTAGTGAATTGGTAATTTTTTTCTCATTGTTTCTTGCGACAACGTTTTCACGAATTTTTAATTTTCTGGCGGAAGAAAGTTTGGTATTATTGGACATCTTAATTGTTCTAGGATTTCGCATTATTATTTTATATGGTCAACGGAAGATTTATTTAGTAATTATTTACGAAGTAGATTTATCTGTTTTGTATTGTTGTACGTTTTATTCGTGCGTAATTTTGCAGTCGGAAAAAATGGTTTAGGGTTTATTATAAAAGTAATTATTCTTTGATGATAATTCATGTGTACAAGTATTACAAGTATGTTATTTAATGTGATGTAGCGGAATCGCGTTTCCAATGGAACGGATGGTTTTGAAAGTGCTTAGGATATCATGATTTTGGTGTAAAATTTATTAGATTGCATGTGTTCTAATTTAGTTTTCAAGTGATGTTTGATTTCAAGATTGTGGTATCGTGTATACAGTTGGGCGGGTGGGGGTTTATTGGAGATGACGATACCATTTTTGGTTTTTACCCTTTATATGGGTTAATATATTGACTGTTTTTGTTCCCCGCCCAGATAACCCCCTAGTTCCCGTGCTGTCCCGTTAGTTACATTTGTTGCTGCGTTGGATGGTGTTTACGTCGTAGGCGCCTTGTTGTGACGTCATTGTTTTGCGCGGCGGAAAGTAGTTCTACCGGTATCGCGTTCTCCAGTAATCCCGAGCCATCCATAAATTACGTCACACCTTGGGGGGGGGGGGTGTTAGGTCAACAAAGTGTGACATCGTGTGACAAGGGGGGGGGGGGGCGTGTCATAAATGGGTTCAAAATCCATGGACACATGATGACTCAATTTTGTATCAATTATTCGCTTTTTTATGTTTGTTTTATATTTTCTTAATCGTTTGATTTATTGTTGATATGATTTTTAACTAGAAATACATAAATCATTTTGGAAGTGCTGTTTTAATTTATAAATTTACAATTGCAAAATATGTGACGTCACACAGGGGTGAGGGGGGGGGGGGATTCCACAAATGTAACAAACAACCTGTGACATGGGGAGAGGGAGGGTTCCAAAAAATCATGAAATTCGTGTGACGTAATTTGTGGATGGCCCCTTAAATGCCACAACTCAAACTGAAAGGCCGTTTAAAAGTGGTAAAACCGAAACAAAAAATTACGAATTTTTTTAAAAAAATTGCCTAAGCCTGACAATATAACTAAAACATATTGCTTAAAATCTCTTAATAAATTGATTTAAATTGGTTTTTTTCGGAACCTTGGATCGTATTCCCCGCGAATAAGGAGCTTTTACTGTACTCACGTGTCAGAGGAAGTATTTGGTAAGATATTCCAGGTAAAGTGAAAAGCCACGTAGTGTAGGAATAATTCGACACTGAAGTTACCATTAAGCAATGGCTCGCCTTTCAATAAGAGGTAATTGATATATCACAGCCGTTAAAATCGGCCAGAAATTTTATTTAAAGCCTTTCTTACAACGTATTTCTACGCCTTTGCCCATTTTTTCACTACTTGGTGCAGAGTTCCTACTCACACAGGAATTACTTTCCGTTCTAATGAAGTATTATGCGAATATTAACATCTCGCGCTAATTTCTCTGTCCTACATGACTTATACTTCTCAGCGCAATATGTCTGCCATAATAACTGAATTTTTTTATCATGACGTGTGCGATTACATGTTCTGTACATTCCATATGGATGACGAATGCAGTTTTCTCTCCGAAAATGAATTTTAAGATACACATGCAATAAAAACAAATGATAAATATGTATTTGTTGCGTAGTAACGTCTAACAATGTACCCACATTTCGAACAGCTTTAAGTATATTTGATACATTTGAAAGCTTTACCTGACAATTTCTAAAATAATGTGCGTACCAAATTACGCGATTCCGTTGCAGCTACATTCCTCCGCGCGGACTAATACTGCGGCAGCCAGAAACATTACTCTGAACTCGTATTTTGGTTTTAATACTCCCTCGAGCGGTGGAATAATCCAAGAGGGAATACAGACTAATTAATACTTTATGTAATTCTCGTCCAGGTTGTGTTGCTGGTTAAAAATACTAGTCTTGCGCTTGGCCACCGCAATATTAGTCCGCGCGGAGGAATGTAGTTACAGCGGAATCGCAATCTATAGTAAATCAAAAAATACGTCAAAATGTTGTATCCTCAAAACAATATACATGTGCAAATTGAAACAAACTTTAAAGCACGAAAAACAACGATTTAAATAACTATATTTCTCCGTATCATAAGAGTTAATACACAAAATAGTTAAAACCGAACTGTAGTAGACACACAAAAAGGTTCGAGAAAAATCCACGCGACAAAGTGTGGTTTACACTACAAATGGCGTCCAAAACTATCAGTGAGAGCAAAAGATACGATCAGAAATGGTGAGGAACTGAGATATAATACAGCAACAACATCAACCAAAATAACGGCAAACCACAAGTAAGAAATACTGCACATAAGATTCGTGTCATAAACAATAACGGAATATAAAACGAACCAGCGTAATACATAATTGTAATACGTCATTATGACGTCACGTCAACGCCAGTCAGTGCCGGAATCGCAGTCTAGGATTAAACCACATCACTAAGCACATCACACAGACACTCACCGGAAAGTGACGTATTCGCCTCTGCAGCAAATATTCGATGTAAATTAAAAAGTTTGTCTGAGAGTATCCTCTTAACTGAAGCTATCGCAAACACAACCACCAACTCGAACAGAAACACAATGGCAGCCTACACGCGACGACAGCGGTGACTGGTGGCAGCCACTGTAACTACAATTACAAAATTTTCCGTTGCGCAAACAGCAGGACAGCTAAATCAATTCCCTGCTATATATTAACTTTTCTGTCATGCGGTACAAAATTCGCATTGCAAAACAGTGCTTGCTTGCACCATACGTTATTTTGCACCACACGTTATTTTGAAACTTTTATAGGTATTGTGTAGGTTAAATACCTTAAATATTCACAAAAACGATTTTTTTTGGGGGGGGGGGGAATAATGAATGAGCACAACTTAATATCAATTGTGAATAAAGCTAATATTTTGAAGTCAAATCCAAGGTCTATTTTAAATTGCTTGCTCGTAATGATATTGACCCTCCTTCTCTCCACTACCCTGATCATTTAATTCTTTGTACTAGGGACTCTTCTGTTTGTTTCTGAGGAACCGTAGATCAGCGTTTGAATAATAGTATGACAAGAGAAAACAGTAGAAAATGTCTTCTGGGATCAAAAGGGAAAAGCTATGTGCTAGGGGAGAGGGGGTAGAGGCAAAAGTCACGTCAGGATACGTGGGGGGGGGGGGGGGTTTACAGTATGCCATGTGATTTATGGACGCTACCTCTTCGATTCTGAAGTCATTACAGGCGAGAACGGGAAGGAATTCGGTCAAAGGGTATAAACAACAACAAGAATCCGTCTACCAGTGAGTACACGAGAAATCATTCAAATTACTTATCAAACTTTTTTCCTCCTAAACAGCAATCCTTATTATGTATTAAGGCACTGCCTACCAGAGAAGTTTTGTACGAAATAAGTATTCGATAAACAACACGAGACGGCGAGGACAGATAAAGGAGCCAGGGAGAGGAACAACGTAAACACAAGAGTTTCTAACAATATACGTAAAACTGGGAATACTGCCAATTTCTCAGGGTCACTACATTCTCTCATTAGAAATATATATACAGAATTTCTGTATATTGTCTGATGTAATTAGTCCATTCTTTAATTGATCTTTACAGTTGATGTGTAAGATGGACATGGGATTATTGTTCATTGGATGAATAAAATATTATATTATATTATATCACTGTAGTAAAATAGTTTCTAGTAAGAGTGCAGGCTTTCTCGGCGTTGTGAATAGATGAAATTTTCTCTTTTTTTTTTTTATTACTTATGGCTTTACGCCTCGTCGACATAGAGAGTTTCCCGTCTTTTGCCTGGAGTGATTTGGGGAAACCATGGAAAAACCCAAATCTGGATGCCCAGACGGGGATTCGAACCCGCGTCCTGCCGAATGCGAGGCCGGTACTTTATCCGTTCAGCGACCACGCTCGGTGAAATTTTTTCTGGAAACTAGGTGAGTGAGTGAGTTTAACACGTCACTTGAGGATGGTGGCAGAGGATATCACCACCGAAACGTCGTTTTATACAAACGTATTCACTAGTTTCCAGGGAAAATCTCATCTAGTTGTTAGTATTTCAAAAACATATCCTCTAATGCATGTGGCTACCTTCCTATATCACAATGACCCACACTGCTATAGTCATCTCCGCACTGCTTCTTCCGTCTGCATTTCGTTTTATTAGTACCAACTAATGTAGGTCCTATAGGTTTTATTTATTTATATAAATTTATTTGACATGATATTTGTGTTCTTAACGAAACACACTAACAACTGCACATACCATATACACATCCCGTATACTTTAATACCAAAAGTATCCTTGTGGAATAACTGTTAAAATACTATTAGATGCTGAATACTGCGACCACGTGACAGCAGGCAAAGTTAGTCCCGGTTACTATAAACAACCTCTGTCATTGTTTCTGTTCTGTTATTTTATCAGATGGAACGGATTATCGTGTTGGCTGATGTTAGTATGTGATGATTTATTCATGTCTGTTCTTCTCCACGAAAATAAAACGCAGCATACCCTAGCGTCGCGTGTAACAGTAATATGGCTGTGGTCACAGTGGATGCGTACACTGACGACCTATAACGCATGCGAAAACTTCGTGCGCGCTCGTCAGTGTGGTTGTGGTCACAGTGTATCGGAGTTGGTCGTGCGCGCTCGTCAGTGTAGTTGTTGTCACCGTGAAAATCGGAATTACTTGTTCATTTCATTAAAAATGTAAGGTGGATGGATGCTTTACATAATTCTGTGCTAAGACTCTTCTTGTTGGAAAATTAAAAAGAATGTTGGATTAGTGATATTAACAGGGAAATTCAAAGAGAATTTGCTTTACTTTTCCCTGATCTTATCAGAGAAGTTGAAAAATTCTTCGGCTACTTCAGAATGCAACCGAGCTTGGTGGTGTAACGGTTAGCGTTCTGGCCTCGCATTCGAGAGGACGGCGGTTCGAATCCCCGTCCGGGCATCCAGATTTGGGTTTTCCATGGTTTCCCCAAATCAACTCCAGGCAATGCCGGGATGCTTCCTCAAAAGGCCATCGCCGAATTCCTCTCCATTCCTTGCCCCCATCCTTCCCCGTCTCTAAGCCTCGCTGTTAAGAGGACACTAAGCAGTTAAAAAAAAAAATTCAGAATGCGGCCAGAAACATCCAACTATATTTTACATAGAATAAGTTCGAAACTTGAGAAACAGAATAATTTCCGGATTTGCATTGCACCTATGGAGAAACTAGCAGCTACATTAAGGCTTGCGTGATATCTGGCACGGGCAAACACAACATCAAGCGTATTCTCACAAAAGCTTATTCAAAATGTTTGTTCACATGGGCCAATCAGGACCACGTTAAGCCTTCGTTTTTTATTGAATTTGCTTGGTGTGTATAACTAGAGTTGTTTGCCCCTGAGGGGACCTACGGTTTAACGGAATCTGAACCACCGTTAGGACATATTTCACATTTTAGAGAAAGCTGTGCAAGAGATGAAGGGCGGGCTAAGGACCTTTGAAAGGCATTTGAACTGGGAAACATTCAGTCTCAAATCAGACGCCTTAATCACTGAACCATAGGGCTGATCGCTTATTCAATAGAAAATAAGAATTTTTCTTACATTAGGTTACCGTTATCATATATATTATTTTCTATAAGGTACTTTTTTTTTTTTTGTCACAAGCCTGTATCTTCCTTCATACTTAACCGAAATTAATGAATGAGGTGTCATTTTTAAAGCATATGGTCTCCACTTTGGTTACACCATATTTTAAGAAATAAAGTTTTCGGAATTAGACCCTTTAAGAGCAAAAATGTCAATATTTCTAAAATACTGTTTTTCTGTGTATGAATCATTATCTCCCTTGATACCTATCTGAAATCGTTTAATGAAGTACCATTTTAAAGATTAAGATCTCCGCTTTAGTGAAGTCATACACTAAGACGGAAATTTTTCGGAATTCGACCCTTAAAGGGCAAAAGTATCAATATTTTTGAAATGCGTTTTTGTGTCACGAGCGATTTATCTCCTTAACATCTAACAGATATAGATAAATTAGGTATCATATTAAAGACTGAAGTCTCCGCCGTGGTAACATATATTTCAAGAAAGGAATTTTTCGTAATTCGACCCTTAAAGGGAAAAAATGTCAATTTTTCTAAAATGCATTTTTTTGTATATCGAGCCATTTTTCTCTCTGGATATCTAACCAAACTCGATAAATGACGTAGGATTATGAGGAATATTGTCTCAGCTTTGGTGACATCATATTTTAAGAAAGAATGTTTTTTTAATTCATCCCATAAAGTGAAAAAGTATAAATTTTTCTATAACGCATTTTTGTGTCACGAGCGATTTATCTCCCTTAATAACTAACAGGTATAGATTAAATGAGGTATCATATTAAAGAATAAGGTCACCGCCGTGGTAACATTATATTTTGAGGAAGGAATTTTTCGTAATTCGACACTTAAAGGGCAAAAATGTCAATTTTTCTTAAATAGGTGTTTTGTGTCTCGCGCCCCTTATCTCCCTGGATATCTATCCAAAATCGATAATCAAGTAAGATTATGAAAAATATTGTCTCAGCCTTATGACATCATATTTTAAGAGAGAACGTTTTTCTAATTCAACCCTTAAAGGGAAAAAGTATAATTTTATCTATAAAGCATTTTTGTGTCACGAGCGATTTATCTCCCTTGATATCTAACAGATATAGATAAATGAGTATTATTTTATAGTATAAGGTCTCCGCCGTGGGTAACATTATATTTTAAGAAAGGAATGTTTCGTAATTCGACCCTTAAAGGGCAAAATGACAATTTTTCAAAAATGCGTTTTTTGTATCTCGAGCCATTTATCTCCCTGGATATCTAACCAAAATCGATAAATGAAGTAGGATTATAAGGAGTAATGTTTCAGCTTTGTGACATCATATTTTAAGAAAGAATGTTTTTTTGAATTCATCCCATAAAGGGAAAAAGTATAAATTTTTCTATAACGCATTTTTGTGTCACGAGCGATTTATCTCCCTTAATATCTAACAGATATAGATAAATGAGGTATCATATAAGAGAATAAGGTCACCGCCGTGGTAACATTATATTTTAAGAAAGGAATTATTTTTTAATTTGAACCTAAAAGGGTAAAAAGGTCAATTTTTCTAAAATGCTTTTTTTTTGTATCTGGGCCATTTATCTCCTTAACAATTAAACAAAATTGATAAACGAGGTATCATTTTAAAGATTGGTTTTCGTAATGTCTTCGGTTCCGTTACCACATTTTAAGAAAGAAATTTTTTCAAAATTCTGACCTTAGAGGGCAAAAGTATAGTATTTTTACAACGCATTTTTTCTGTCACCAGGTATTTATTTTCCTCGCCACAGCAACAAATATTTCAGAGATATTGATACGTTGTGTGCATTTGTTCAGGTTTAATTTATTCTGCTAAGATCAGTGACAGTTTGTCATAAATACAGAGTGTTTTAAATTTTCCTAACTGTTTCGTAATATGTTGCGAGTCTTTTGATATGCACCTATACACACACACCACACACACACAAACAAACAAAAATTGCTACAAAAGTACGGTTCTTCTTTTCATTATATTACAAGCATTCAACCTCACTATTCATCGCATTTTTATTCGCGAAATTTTTCGCACGGGTCGTCTAGTAGGAATTTATTGGTTTAATAATATAAACTATTTGTTCCAAGTTATTTAATATTAATCACATTTATTCAAATCAAGTACAGCAAGAAGGACATTGTATAAAATTTAAGTAGAAGTTAAAGTCTTTCCCTACTGAAGAAATGATTTTTAACCATTTCGGAAGATTTTTTACCAATGCAATTTTCCTAACTGAATCGGCTGTATTGATGGAAAGCATATAAGAATCAAATGCCTCTCCCTATTCTGGTTCATTGTTTTTCAACTAGAAGCAGTACTACTCCATCGTATTTCAAGCAGTTGCTGATGCAAATTATAAATTTATCTACATAGATGTTGGAAGCTATGGTAAGCAGAGTGATGTTGGAATTTTTACTAAAAGCTTGATATTTCATCACCTTGAAAATAATTCACTACAAGTTCCTGAACCAAGACCTCTAGCAGGTTCTTATATTATCTTGCCTCACGTTTTACTAGCAGATGAAGCTTATCCACTGTAACTATATTTATTGAAGCACTATTCTCGAAGAGATGAAAAACATTTAATTTTAGACTTTCGAGAGCAAGGAGAGTAGTTGAGTGTGCTTTTGGCATACTAAGTGCCAAATGGAGAGTACTGGTGAAGGAAATAGAGATACGCCCTGAAAACATTCATACAATGTCAAATGTGTTTGCCTGTTGCACAACATAATCATCGATAAAGAAGGCTTGTCGCAAACACCAAATCTCTGCAATTTATTCTTTACTATCACCAAAACCATCACGAGTTAACTAACACGGCTAGCATCAGAGCTTATGAAATCCGTGAGGATTTAAAAAGTAATTTTGTGATGTTCAAACGAACGTCGATTGAAATAAAATGCATTGCAGCATTTATAGTAATCGATAACAGTTAATAGTTGTAACAATTATAAATTACTAATTATAAACCATAGATTGCCAATTATAGCTAAATTAGCTTTTAATTTTTGATAGATAATTTGATGAAGCTCTTCGTATGTTACTTCAGTGATAAAAAATAATTTCGATAAAATGGTGGACATCCACATGACTCATTTAATTTTGATGCGATTCCCTGTCACAACGTCTCCGGCACATCACGGTTATGCTACTCTTTTGAGGTCTGATACCACAAAGCTTTTCTCTCACAAACTAAAGAAATCAACCTCTATATTCATTTTGGACGTACGTGCACACAGCAAAAACCAAACAGACTTGCTTCCAGATTCTGGACGTGCGCGCGCGCGCGTCAACTGACAGCCAACTCGCTTCCACTGTGACCACACTGACCTGATTTGCAGTGTTTGTTTCACTGCGGCGAAAACGCGCGAGCGCGCACGTCCAATTGGTCGTCAGTGTACGCATCCACTGTGACCACAGCCCAACGCATAGCTTATTCGCACAAACTACTGCGCCCGCTGTATTCTCAGCAGCTGGCTTGGGAGACCACCCGCTGTTATCTGTCAGCCCACACAGCGCTTTGTGTCGTTGCCTCAGCGGCTGTGTGTATAGCCCCGCTACCTCCGTTGGCTTTGCTATTCGCGGCTCCAGGAACGGTCGTCGGTGCTCTTCCAGGCAGGTTCCAGGAACATCCCTTCTGGCCCACGGGCAAGTTCCTTCCCGTTCCTTTCCAGCAGTCCTTTCCCGCCTCTAATGACCTAGACGCCGACGAGGCGTAAAGCCATAAGCAAAAAAGAAAAACAATTACATGAAACCGCTTGATTTCAGTGGCGTGGCTAGGTCATCAAGGGCCCCGGTGCAAAATAAAATTATTTTGGGCCCTCAGGCCAGATGGGCGACTTTTTTTTTAGCTGTGCCAAGTTGCTGGTAGGGGCCCCCTGAGTGGAGCTTGGGGGCCCTCTGAACTGATATTGGGGCCCCCTGAGCTGTGCTTACGGACCCCCTGAGCAGCAGCGTATCTAGGTTTACAAGGGGACATCCATTAATTACGTGAGGTGAAATAGAGGGGGGGGGGGTCCGCCGAATTCTCATCAGATCTCACCAGGGGGGAGGCGGGGGTCTACCGAAATTTCACGTGAGATTTTTCGAAAAATTTGGGGACAGTAGAGCCAAAAAAAAGATCTACAATTTGCGCCAAAGTCGATTTTAGGAGGGTATTTCGTCAAAAAAGTTAGGGTGTGACCTCTGAGCTGCACTCGGGGGCCCCCTGGGATGCGCTTGGGGCCCCGTCAGTTGCTCTCCGGGCCCCCTTGAGCGTCGGGGCCCCGGTGCACTGCACCGCCTAGCCCTATGGTAGACCTGTTGATTTTATTGGTAGCGTCAAAGACAAAATGCGATTAGAAATGGCTGCTAGTGTATTGCCTACGCAATCGCATAGGATATAATTAGTGTGACAGTCTATCTAAGTTTCTTTTACCTTCAATATGGACGTTTTCTAGAAAGGTATGACGTCAGCAACGTGTATACCAAATTCCAGACGAAACGGAGTATCCATTAACCACGTAGCTGCATTTTGGCCTCCTGTGGATCACCCCCCCCCCCCCCACGTAGCCCGACGTGGCTCTTGCCTCTATCCCCTCTCCCTCCCCCCACGTAGCACGTAGCTTTTTTCCCATTTGATTCCAGAAGACATTTTGTACTGTTTTCTCTTGTCAGACTATCGTAAAATACATACGGAGATAATTAAATGACGGAAATAATATTCACATGCTGTTGTGTGTTCTGTACCTCATTTTAACTGTGACAAATAATAGGAATGGAAAGCTACGTATCCTGGCTCTGAATCCCCTCCTCCCCCTCCCCCCCACACGTACCCCAGCGTGTCTTTCCAGTGAACCCCTCTCTCTATCTCTTCCCTAGACCGAGCCACGTAGTTTGTGGACGCTCCCTTGTTGCAGTGTTACCCGACACTTAGTGTTAGCAGTGGAGAAAGTGACCTGACTGGTAGTAATACTAAACTGACGTCACGTTACGGGAAAACTACTGCAGAACAAAGTAAGCAGCTAACACAATAGTAAATGGAACTACTGTAGTCCCGTATACTAACAGGAGACTCTAAAACACAGCATCGACAGATATAAAGCAATGGACTCGCAACTACAAACACCAGTTAGAAAACACGAGCGGGAATGCTGCAGCTACGAGATAATACAAAATAACAGCTGGAAAATACTGGAGAAAATCGTCACTGTTGAGGCGACGTAGTTATGAGTGGCGAAAACTATGAGAAGAAGGAAAACAGTGAGACATCGCCACAAAGGTTAAACTAGCGGTCAGGGTTAAGAACACACGCTGTATATTACACTGAATTCACTAAAAAGAAAAAAAAAAAAGATTTTCAAAAAAAGAGTTCATCACACGATTTGCGTAATTGAATTTTAAATAATGCAGAGCAGCGATTCGTGGCCCACACGCAAAATATCAGAGATTTAACTATAATCCTATTTAGGAAACCATTGAAAAAAAAAATATGTACACCTTAAATGGATACCGCACTGTTAACACTATAAGCGGTAAGCCAAACCACCTGAAAGCAATGGATACTGCAGCCAGGGCAAAAATATGGCTATTTCCAGGATATTCGCTAAATACGTTTCCAGTCGGTGTGAAAGGAGCGGCGTTCTTTGATAATTGAGTTAATGAGCTTTCCTCAACGCATTGGGGGGCGTGCATAAACTACGTGGCTCGGTCTAGAGGGGGAATAGTCTGACAAGAGAAAACAGTACAAAATGTCTTCTGGAATCAATAGGGGGGGGGGGGGAAGCTACGTGCTACGGGGGGAGGGGGAGGAAAAGTACCGGCTAAAGCCACGTTGGGCTACGTGAGGGGGGGGGGGGGGTTCACAGGAGGCCGAAATGGAGCCACGTGGTTTATGGAGACTCCCTTATAGTAGGCGCAGGTATGTATCGACAGCGATATGGTCCTATAATTTATGGAGTGAGTTAACAATATATTAGGTCTATATAATTATTTTTATTATTTTACGGATAGACGAGTTCAAAAAGTTTCACAAATGCTGGTGATTATGTATCAAAACAATAGAAAAAAAAATCACTTCAAAAAAAAAAAAAAAATTACAGGGGGTTAGATAAATTTTGAAAAATTAAAATTGTTGCTCCATTCATGAAATTATCTATTGAGTGATACGTACATTCTTAAAAAAAAAAAAAGTTTGCTGAAATATCAAATTTGTAGAAACTCATACATTCAGTTATTTTGCGAAGATGATATTACCGGAAATTTAGCTTCGGAAATGAAGTAGCGGGAGATATATTTATGAGTTTCTTCGCTGAAAGCTGTCTCAAAGCGTGGTAAAAAAAAAATAAAAAAAAATCGAAATAAACAGAAACATATTGAGATTTGTCGCCTGTCAGAATTCATTTAATCCATATCAAGAATATCTGAAGGAAATATTTTATACAGCCGCCACCAAACAAAAACGGTAATTTTAATCTCCCGATATTTCACGAAATTTTACATTAGGATCGAGTAACAACTACAACGAGCAACTGGAAATTTCTGAGTGAAACAGTTCTCAAGTATTTAGGTCGCGACAGACAAAGCAAATGAGAATCCATAAGGATCACCAGTGATGGAATCCAAAAAGTCGGCAGTGGGTAAAATCACAACACAACTCGCAAAGAAAATAACAAAATACGCAATCATAACGGCTGGAAGTAATATTATTTTGTGTAGAAGTTTTGTGTGACGTCACAATACACAATACACGCATGTCAAACTACGAAGATGTGTTAAGAAAGTGTGAACGCACAAGGTTACCTGCTGTCCCAACCACACAACACGAGACAATGGCGGCAACGACAGCAGGCGAGCGCTCTGCCGGCAGACGCGGGAACGACACCTGGAGTCTGCGAGGATCCTGGGGGTTCCCCCGTTGGTTCGTATTTTTTCAGTTTTGTGAAAAAAAACTGGCACCCTTGTTTCTTTTTTTTTTTTTAGAAAACAATATATTTGATAAATTATAGTTTTATTTACGGAACTTACATTTTGCATGTGTGTTTTAAGTCTTAGTAAATCATATAATGTCTTACATAATGATTGATAAATGTATCTATATAGGTAACGTAATTTTATTCATCCTCTATGTCAGTACTATCAACATTAGTTCGGTCGGAGTCGGAATTTTCTGTTTCTTCTTCTGTCTCCTCTAGATCCATAACTTCAGAAGTAGTTACGTTTTCTTTTACTGGTTGTATTGTACGCAAAAGCTTTGAGATTGCAATTTTAAATTGTGAGCAAAGTACACACTGTGTATAAAGACTGCGCCGATAGTTCTGTATTAAGGCCTTTTAAGTTTGAATTTAAATCTATTATCATACAAAATAGGAGGGTTTCATTCGTTGGTTTACACCAATGGTTACAAGGAAACGATTCATAATTATTGAAAATTTAATGACTCAGTATCACTATACGCTGTGAGTTTAACAAGGAAAGCACAATAAGTAATAAAGATTCATTGCAAGACAGGAGGAGGATGAGGAGGGTCATGGGAGTGTACTGGGCATATACTAGTGATGAGGCATGGAAAGATATTGCAATAGGTATGAAAAGTAGTGCATGGAAGGGAAAAGATGACCATGACCACAAGCTGGCACTCGATTTCAGGCACAAGGGTGTGGGAAGATTCTCTTTTTTAGGTAAGGGTGTCAGGGATTGGAATGAGTTACCAAGAGAAATGATGAATAATTTACCGAAAACTTTGAAGGAATTTAAAGATAAAATTTGTAGAGGGCAAATGTAGGTGGGTGCAGGATAGGGGGAAGATGGGTGTGTAGGGAAATTGCCACCGGAGCCTGTGCTCCATTGCAATTAAATTAAATTAAATTAAATTAAAGAGGCAAAAAACCGTAGATAAATTTAAAATTAATAATTTTTTGAAAAGATCCGTAGGTCTACAGATAAATTTATAAATTTGTAGGGCCTTGCAGTACTAGTTCAAATAGCGAGTATCAATCCAAACAACGGGGAACGGGGATTCCTTCTCATGCAATCTAGCCTCTTCGGGAAGTCCCCTTTCGTAAAAGAAAACTTCAGTCAATGTTGCCAATATTTTTGTAATTTTTTTTCTACTGAAGCAGAAAAATATAGTAGATTTAAAAATTATGATAAGTACTTAGTATAAATTCTAAAACAGTCATATTAAACGCTAAATGCCTTAAAATTTAGTAGTTATTAAAAAAAAGCATGTCCCAAAAAAAAACGTGTTTTTTTTCACAGTTTTTTTAAGTCAGAAAAAAAAACGTTTTTTTACAACATTATGTGGGTTGTACAACATAATTCTTTCGTATTAAAATAATGATAACATGATAAACTGAATGGTAAATTAACGTTCAACGAGTTTTTTATATAAATATAAGACTAGAAAATTAACGACGCAAATATAGTTTGCAGTAATGAATAACATTACGCAGAGATCGAGACAGTAATATATTTAATCAATAACACCGGAGATATTAAATTTTTTGTTATTTATAGAAAAGGGGGAGGAGAAAGATAAACTTCCGTAGTCAGCGGACACAAAGTATACCACCGACAGCAGGGTTGCCAACTATATTATAAAGTATCATAGGACTACTTTTTTTAAAAATTTATGTCATAAGTGAAAACGTGCCCGACGGCAGAAAACTGATTATGATGATGCCATAATCTAATTACAAAGATTGCGGAAATACTTTATTTCTGATAAAATATGAAATTCATGGAACTGAACGCTCTTCTAACTAATTAAACACCTAGTCAATGATTGCGACAAAAAGGACCGAACGCGCATTTTCTAAATAGATTTTGTTTTATGAGGAGGACGGATCAACTGATAGTTCTACGAAACCAGAGGTACATATTCTTAAAAGCGAACGTAATAATTTAAGAAATATAAAAATAATCGCAATAATTCTGATCACTGTGTAAATCGTATCTAAGATGTGCACTACATAGTATACTCGTATATACCACGAAGCCGGAGGTAACGCCACTGGCGGTGTGGTACTATCAGCTGATAATAATAAAGCTGATTGGCTGGACTTGGAGTGCAGCTGTGGGACGGCCGCCGTATCGCCTGGAGAACTGCCTCGCGGTGGATCGTCCATGAAGCACGTGGCGTTGAGGGGGGGAATGTCGTAAGATGGGTGACAAATTTTTGGTAATAAGGCAATCATAATGCGCGGCCCGTCTGTATTCTATCGGTCTAAAACAGTTGACGAGAGAGATTTAGCGGCCTGGCGAGCACTTGATTGTTGCGCTGAGTCGAGACAATGGTGCAAGAAAGTAGGTAGAAGGTTTTTACTTCAACAGTTGCATAAATCATATGAAAGAATTGTTAAAAGGATTGAACACTGCAGAGAGCTTAAGAGTTTTTTGTGTTTGCTCGTCGAGCTAAATAAGTGGCGGGAAGAGTTTAGACTTGAATGTTTCAGACTGTCAGTGTTAAGAATTGGAAATTACAGTCGAGACTGACTTTCCATGGGAGTATCCAGTCAGTACGCGAATGAGCTGGCTCAGGAGCACTTTGTGAGAGGAAAGATTGACTTAATTATGCCGGATGTGGGTGCAACCAAATTTCGTGAGAGAACGTCAGATATTGACAAAGTTACTGAAAAATATTCTGAGAATCCGAAACGATTAATTTTTACATAAAAAAACTGAGTTAAGATCTTAATTAACTATATAGTAGGTCCTTAGATTAAGTGGTTGGATTGCTATGTTAATAAATAATAAAAATAGTTTCCTCAATAGGTTTGAGTTTTATTGTGTAAAGGCTCGGTCACACGGGGCGATATTTGTCGCTGCTACTAATCACGGCGATCATTCGCCGCGATTAATAGCAGCTATTAGCCGGTCACACGGAGCGATTGGTTTGAGCGATTAGGTTGTGGCTAGAGAAGTATTGTATCAACCTTATTCGTTGGTTATGATATCGTACAAACCGCGTCGTATAGTTATTTCGGCTAATGCTGAGTTGAGTAAACATTTGTTAAATTAAATTTTAAAAAGAAAAGAAAATTGGTCCGCTACTGGATTAGACGAATAGAAAAAGCTGAGGCTTCTGCATTTCTTCTGATAGAACTAGGATCCACAAGCCTACAGAAATATTCAACGATTAACTGAAGGAAATTTTGATAAAATACTTGAAGTAGTTGCTCCGCAACTTATGAAAAAGATACACTGACAAGAGGTGCGATTCTAAGTAAGACCAAACTAGAAATTAACTAATGTTACTTGGCAAGTGGTGATAGCCTGAAGTCTGTGGAGTATTTATTCATAGCTAAATTATTTTCTGTGTACATCCTTAATGTTCTTAATTTTTTCTGAGATTTTCGCCAGATAGAATGATCAGTCTAGTGTCATTCAATTAATTAAAAAACCAACTCAAAGGACTTTATTCGCACATTATTGTTAATTTATTTATTGTTATAGGTATGCAACACTCCTTTCGATAATCATAAAAATCAACCATTTGGTCAAATTTCCTTTCCCCTTTCTATAATAAAAAATTAAAAAATTGAATTAAATAAAAAAAAAAAACTGTGAACGTCAGACAACAATGAAATGAGTAGCTATTGGCAGTGGCGTAGCTAGGTCAACAAGGGCCCCAGTGCAAAAAAATTTATTTTGGGCCTCAAGCCAGACGGGCGACCTTTTTTTTGCTTTGTGTGCTGGTAGGGGCCCCCTGAACTGAGGATGGGGGCCCTTGGATTGTTCTTTAGGGGCCCCTGAGCAGCGAGGGCCCTTAGTGAGGGGCTCCTGTGTTTTGAGGGGCCCCTTAGACGACAGTAGAGATAAAAAAAAAAGGTCGCCAGTTTGCCGTGAAGGCTCGTGGGCCCTTTAAACTGCGCTTGAGGTAGCGCCAACTGGGTCACGTGACCGCCATAATCGCGCGCTACTAGCGATGAGAATTGAACATGTTTAATTCTCATCGCTGCGATTTTTTATCGCTGCTAGAAGGGTCAATCGCAGCGATTACATTGTCACACGAAGCGATTAATCGCTGCTATTCAAGTCGCAGCGATAAAAATCGCACCGTGTGACCGAGCCTTAAGAAATGGTTATGTTTTCCACTTCGGAAAAAACAGGATCATTTATAAAAAAAAACCTTTTTTACATAATTACTACTTAGCTGCGGATTTTATTAAGAAAATTTTCGGAATAGAACTACAAACTTGGTTATTTTAGTGTCATATAAACAGTTTGACGTTAATTGCAATTAGAGTTATCTGCGAATTAGACATTTACAGAATAGAGTTTCAGAACTAGCGCCACCATGCCGCCGTGTTAGAAGCTTCAATAATATCCTCACTGAGCGTGGACCCTCGCATTCGCGAGGCCGCCGGTTCGAATCCCCGTCTGGTTATCGAAATTTGAGTTTTCCATGGTCTCCCCAAATCACTCCAGGCGAATTCCGAGAAGCTGCTTCAACTGTAAGGCGTCCTTAATTTCATGCCAAGTTCTTAGTAAATGATGAAAAAGACTTGATGGTTTGACGGTTACTTTCCCAACTGAATATCCGCTCTATTTTTATGAAGTGTCACGTATTTGATGAGCAGTGACGTCACGATGGGTCTCATCACTTGGGGGGGGGGAGTCCATTAATTACATGAGGTGTTATTCCGGAATTTCGCCCCCTCCCCCTTTCTGGTAACACTTCGTGAGATTTCGTCGGAACCCCCCCTCCCCCACTAAAATGACGTGTGATTTTGAGGGAGACCCCGCCCCTCTATCATTCCACCTTGGAACTTTTTGAGACCTTTTTTTAGGTCTCATGCTCCGAAAGGCGGTTATACCCCTCCCCTTTTCCCCCAAGGTCGGTTATCGGACCAAAATACTCCCCTAAAATCGACTTTCGCGTCAATTTTAGAACTTTCTTTAGCTCTAGAATTTCAAACCACAAGTGAGATTTCCGTTGACATGCCCCCCCCCCTTTTCATCTTACGTCATTAATGGACGTCCCCTTGTGGTAGTGAGCTCTGGCCTCGCAGTCTGGGGGACGCGGGTTGTGATCCCCGTTCGAGTATCCAGAACTGGGTTTAGTATTGTATCCGCATATCACTCCAGGCAAACGCCGGGAAGTTTTCTTGAAGCGGCCATGCCCGAATTCCTTCCCGCTACTTGACCCCAATCCCATCCTGCCTCTAATGGCCCTGACGTCGACGAGGTGTAAAACCATAAGCAATAATAAACAAAACAAAAATTTCTGTTGTGGTCTGTTGCAGTGAAGACACGTGACATGCAAATACTACACCAGCAGTTTTTCTGTAACTGTTTCGTAATGGAGGTTCAAACAAATGACCGAATGCAATATGTCTCAACAGAATATGCAGCCAGCGACTATGCCATTAGCTAATTAGACGGAATCAGAAAATATAATAACATGGTCTATACGTCAATTCACAGGTACGTAAGCACTAAGGGAAAGGATTCGCACATGTCCTTTTTTTTTTTTGATGATACATCGTGGCGTTCACTTGGAGAGATTTTAGGGAACTATAAGAAGTAAAAATCTGGATGGTACGACCTGGTTGCGAACCCGAGTTCCCCGAAATATTATCGCTCACCCACCACGCTCGGTCCGTATAATAGACACATCCATATCAGGAACGGCGCCGAAAAAACAACAGATAATAGTTGAACAATTTACTGAAACGATACATGTGACATTTAAATGGCGCATCATTAAAACAGCTAAGTTCGCGAAGAAAAGACACGCGTTTCCATTTGATTTTGTTACCGCGGAATCCAGAGGACACAGGAGTCAAAATGTCGCTCTGACTATACTGTGGCAATATTAACGTAGGGAAATATCAGCAGTTCTGTAGCATTGCTAATTTCAATAACAGTTACTCATTCGCTGGTTAATCCAAACCAGTTATCAATGTCATTGCTCCTATACTGTAACAAAAAGAGAACATCTACAACGGTTAAATATTTCAAAAAGTACAACACGCATATGTTTTAAAATTTTCAGTTTTAGTGAGGAATAGAGTTATGAAGGAGAGTGGTGTAAGAACTTATTTTACACGCATTACAAAAAATTACTTTTTCACTTTTCACTTCATCCCGTAATGTTTGGCATTAAAAAAATATCCTAAATTTAATTTATCGCAGTTTTTTCATATTTTTACAATATGTAGGTTCACTTATTCGATATAAAAGCTGTTTCATTTTTCGACAAAGGTGTACACCGTATGACTGTCATCAATAAATGTTTTTGTGATTTAATACACATTTTCATTTGTTACAAGTTTTATATCCGTCACAATAAAATAAATCACGGGATGCGCCATTACTTTGTTTCCAGTGAGCCATGCAACACGTGACGGCTAGGGGGGAGGGGGGTGAGCACACTAATTGGAACAGCCAGGACGCTGACTATCAGTACAGACGAATTTCTTTTAATTTCCACGACTTTCTTGATAATGCTTGACGATAGAGATAATATGCTTAAAAGTATCAAATTTATTAAGTGGTTATATGCCCAGTACATCTTTGAAAATTGTGAACGCAAATAAACGCAAACAGATTGAGGCTGCCTGGGGGAGAAAGACAGGGAGCGGAAGAGCCGCAGGGCTACCAACTGTTGCTAACACAATCGCGGACCGTTGCTTAACAAATGCCATTCAGTGCTGATCTGTTTCTGCTTTTAACTGTTTATTAAGGTCTGCTGTAACAAAATAATAATAATAATAATTAAAAAGCTGACAAGTTATGAATTCCGTAGTTCCAAACTGATTCGTATTATGAAATTAGAATTAAAATTGACATACCACAACGCTGGATCCAGAAAATTAATTCGTTTGAGATGAAAGTGAGTCGTAATATTTGATCAGACGCTGTATTAATAAATGTTCTTTATAGAATGCTGATTATTTGTCCGTTATTATACAGGGTGTTCAGGAATGGAAGGATAATCCTGTAACCACACATCATGTCCTACTATATCACACAAGTTTATTTTAGTAAAGTCTCTCCATTTTGGAGATATTGATTTTTTTTTTTTAAACGTGACTTTTTTCAGTTTATTCCATGTCATTACTACAAATTAAGACTTTTTGAACCCTGCTAACGAAATAAAAACTATTACTTGCATTTATTCTGTCTATAATTTGTATGCACACCATGGCAACAACCTTCTTTTTTTTAAAAAAATCATTATCATCAACTTTCTACTATAAGTTTATTATGTACAATGGTGTCTTTAGCAGATTGAACTACCGTAAAACAATCAGTTTAAAACAAGTATAAAATAATTACAACATTTAAGATTTTTATGTTTTTTAAGGAGAAAAAGAACGTTATAGATGACTCAAATACATTAAGTAAATAAAAAAAAACAGGGTTCGAAAAGTCTTAATATGTAGAAATGGCATGGAAGTAAACAGAGAAAGTAGCATGTATCGAAAAAATATTTAAAAAAATCAATATTTCGAAAATGGTGAGACTTTTAGTAAAATGAAATCTTGTAATATAGTAGGACATGATGTGCGGTTTCAGGATTATCCTTTCATTCCTGGACACTCTGTGTGTTAGTGATGTATTTAGGATTTTAGTCACGTGATCAACTGTAATGCCGATAGGAAAAGTAAATTGCAAAGTAATCCAATATGGAATTGGTTTTTACGGATCTGAACTTTGTCCTGGGCGAGGCGACACGGAAATACGCGATGCGAGGCCGTGTTGCCAACTGTTGCTAATGAAATCTCACCCGAGTATGCTAGCGTGGACTGCAATCTGCGCATATCGATGTAACCTATTCTCCAAAGTAGACAAACGGTTAAGCACGAGCCTCGCGGGATATCGTTACTTGAAAATGAATGCAGATTTTACAGCTCTATCATCCGTCTTAAACTCTTTTTTTTTTTTAACTGCATTAACGTCTCTTAACAGCGAGGTCTTTAGAGACGGGAAAGGATGGGGGGCAAGGAATGGGAAGGAATTCTGCCATGGCCTTTTGAAGGAAGCATCCCGGCATTCGCCTGGAGTGATTTGGGGAAACCATGGAAAACCCAAATCTGGATGCCCAGGACGGGGATTCGAACCGCCTTCCTACCGAATGCGAGGCCAGAACGCTAACCGTTACACCACCACGCTCGGTGTCTTAAACTCGAGAGGTGCATGGTCGTGTTGTGTGGTTTGGCGCCATTTTGTGTGGTAGATGCGAAGCGTTAAGGCCAAGTGAACCGGATGCTCTTTTTATAAAATGGACAGTGAGTTATACTTCAAAGAAAATGCATGTCTCGCGAGATGAAGAATGTAGCGAAAGCGATGTCAATATTCGGCCTGTCCCATACTAAAGAAGGCTTACAAGAATGTTAATACGACAATAAATAATGTGTTCTATCCATGATAGTGCCTAGAAACATAATCAACATACAGTAAAAGATAAAAGACTGAATATTTGTTTATTAGGAGAGCAACTGGTGGTCAGCATTCGCGACAAACAGCTGAGCTCACCAATACAAACACAACAGGGATATTGTGTCTGTGTTAGCAGCTGCGGTTTGCGTCTAAGTTTCGTTTGGAGCATCGTTATTACTCAGTAATGAAGCGAAACTTTATTTCTAACCTCGAGACACTTCCAGTTAGAATATGGGTTTCGAACTAACTGGATGCATATTATAGTAACGCGTCATCATAATGCCGTTCATTTTATACCGTAGATGGTAATACTTCACATGCAGAGTATACAGCAGCAGGGGCCAACAGGTCAGGGGTTCGATACCCACCAACACATTTTCTTTCCTACATCCATTTCTCTTCATTACTGTGTGGTATTTGTTGAATTAAATAATTATTTATACACAAAGTTTCCGTAATACGAATTCATTTTTCTGCAGAACTTTCACTTATTTTTCGGTGACAAGCACTTAAAAAAATAATTTTCACATTGCCTTCTACTGGCACACATTTCTTAGGGAAACACATGTGAAGATTTTCATTTATGAATTACAGGCTATAAATTTTACTTCAGACCTGGCATATTTTATGACTTCAAACTATTCTGATAGCTGTTCGGACGCTCTTTGCTGACTTCTCATTAATATTTTGACGTGACGATTCAATACACAAAACGTGTCTGACAGATTCTTGGCGAGGGTAATGAATTTCGGCTGTTGGTGGATTCGTGCAGTGTTCGCTTAGCACTGCGCTACACGATGAAGTTTTATCCAGGCATATACCGCCACATCACTACAACCTAATCCAGCTTATTTATACCTTTCTTGGCCGATGTATCATTGTGGATTATTTTTTCTGAATGGATCTTGAATTGTTACAAAATTAAAAGCACCGAGCGTGGTGGTGTAACGGTTAGCGTTCTGGCCTCGCATTCGGGAGGACGCGGATTCGAGTCCCCGTCCGGGCATCCAGATTTGGGTTTTCCAAGTTTTCCCCAAATCACTCCACGCGAATGCAAGTATGGTTGCTTCAGAAGGCCATGGCCGAATTCCTTCCCGTTCCTTGCCCTCAGTCCTTTCTCGCCTCTAATGACCTCGACGTAAAAGCCATCGAAAAATTGTTAATTTTTTCCTTTCTTCCTAGCGTTGGAATACATTCGTCTCATATGGTAACTTTTAGAGGTACAGGTTACCGATAAATGTATTTCGGGTTTGCGGCTTGTATTATAAAAATGGCAGTACAGACGCTGTTGGAAATTTTTTTTTTTAACTAAAATTGCACCGTAAGCGTCAGCAAGCGAGGACATATATGTAGGGCAACGACATTTATTTAATTTTCTTTCAAGAAAATTGAAGCGGGTTTCGGTTATCGCACAGTGAGTAATTCTTATGAACTGAGCACAAAACAGGGAGCGTCCATAAACTACGTTGCTCGGTCTAAGGGGGGGGAGAGGGGTTGGCTGAGAAAGTACGTTGGGCTACGTGAGGGGAGGGGGGAGGGGGTTGCGAGCCAGGCCACGTAGCTTTCCTTTCATATTATTTGTCACAGTTAAAATGAGGTACAGAACACACAACAGCATGTGGATATTTATTTCCGTCATTTAATTATCTGTGTATGTAATTTACGATAGTCTGACAAGAGAAAATAGTATTAAAATGTCTTCTGGAATCAAAAGGGGAAAACGCTACGTGCTACGTGGGGGATGGGGGGGGGGATGAAAAAGCCACGTCTGGCTACGTGTGGAGGAGGGGTTCACATGAGGCCAAAATAGAGCTACGTGATTTATGGACGCTCCCTTAGAGGCGGGAAAGGAAGGGGACAAGGAACGGGAAGGAATTCGGCCACGGCCTTTTGAAGGAACCATCCCGGCATTCGCCTGGAGTGATTTGGGGAAACCATGGAAAACCCAAATCTGGATGCCCGGACGGGGATTCGAACTCCGCGTCCTCCCGAATGCGAGGCCAGAGACGTTTGAAAATAATCGAAACAGAAAGATTATCATTCATAGTAAGGAAAATGTTTTCTCAGCATATAGCAGCGAGTCGTTATTTTAAAAATGGATGACATTAAAGACTGGAATAGAAACAGCTTCACAGATGATTCCAGTTCAGCTCGCATTCTATTAAAAGTAACAAAGTATCAACCTGATGCAAAGTACTAGGCACACAACTAGAAACAACAAAATGCATAAACTGTTTCATTACTATCAATAACACATACCTGTTTAAGGCAATAAATATGATGTTTGCAGTACCGGTATAACGTCTACCGAATTATATTTGTTGCAATACTTGTAATCAGTAAAAAGATTTTAACGCATTTTTTATTAATATTTTGACACACTAAATTTCTTAGACTGATGGCAGGATATGGACTCAAAAGCAAACTGAAAACACGGCGCGTAGTTGCTGAAAGCTCCGCCGCCTCTGGTCTGGCGCTAGTGGTAGCAGCCCTCTTCTGTTTTGTTATCTCGACTGCAGCCTCACTCGTCAGCTGTTTTAGTATTTTGTCGCGCGTCATAACACAGCTCAACTCCACACATAATTTTGTTCGAACAGTTATTCCGTATTGGTGCACACCCATTTCATGTTTTATGTTATTTCCTTTGAATTATTCTACATGGGAATTTATCTTGGAGACCATCAGACTTGTTAAGAACGGATTTCGATCTCATTCATATATGTTGAAGGGTACACAGCATATATGTCTGTGGTATAGCCGTTTCTCAAAATACACCCTACATTTTGAGATATTCGCATGCATACAAAAAAAAAAAAAATCTAAATGTCCGGTATCTAGTAAATTATTGCCCTAATTTACGAAGTGGCGGCGTGGTCTATGCGGTAGCGTGATTGGCATCATTATTTTCTGACCCAAGTTCAAATCCGCGCAGAATCAAATATTTTTATTTGTTTTTATCTTCGAAAATTGTCAAGCTTGACTTATTTATTTTGTTAAAACTTCATTTACACACTTTTATTGCGCGAAATAAAATTTAAAACAAATCACATTGCTTATAACAGATAGGCCTACACCAAACATAATTTCGGCCCATATATCAACAATGGCTTCCTAATATGACTCGTCGATACCCTATGAAATTAAGTCAGCAGGCGAATCTACTAGTAAACTGGAATCTGACATAAGAATTTTGCACTGTTATAAGCTTTGTTACTTGTTCTTCCATTTCCTTGTTGAGCTCCATTTTTTCGTCACGGATAGACCTACTATTTCATTTTAAACCATTTACAAGTAACGGTTCTTGGAACAAATAGAGTGTAGAAGAAACAAAGAAAAAACTATCTTCCCAATGCTACGTATTTCGTTTAAAATATCTCTTGATGTTATACAAGTAAAGAAACGACGAAGATGAAATAAATAACATGATAGTAACTATTTCAATTGAAAACGCACCGAAACAACTTATAAACAAAAGTGAAAAAATAATGTAAGAATGGACACTTTCCTGACGTATGATTGCAATGAAGTTTTCGAAGGGTGTGCGGCCGATTTGTGTTGTGAAAAGACAATCCGTCGCTAGACCCGTGAATTCATTACGTAAAAAAGAATTTCGGGAAAAAAAATGACGCTGAGTTGTAGGTTATACGATTTGTTTTCATTCAATAAAAGCGTGTAAATGAAGTTTTAACAAAATAAAAATGTCAAGCTCGATATTTTCTGAAGATGAAAATAAATAAAAATGTTTGAACCTGGGGGGATTTGAACTTTGATCAGAAATTTATGAACCAACACACTACCTGCATAGACCTACGCCGCCATTTGATAAAAAGGGCAAATAATACTCTATAGCCGACATTTAGAATTTTTTGTTTCTATGCATGTGAATTTCTCAATAACAAGGGGCATTTTGAGAATCGACTATACCACAGACATATCATTATGCTGTGTACCCGTCAACATATGTGAAGGAGATTGAAATCCGTTCTTAACAAGTCTGATAGGTTTCCAAGTAAGATACGGTATCGTTACCGGCTGAAAGAGTCACAAAAAATTCCTGTCGTCAGTTAAGATGTGAGCAATATTTCTGTTTCTGATCAAGTGGAGACAATTTTAGTACACGCACTAAGCCGACGTAGTGTTTAATTTGTTTTACTACTGAATTCAACAAGTTACAATTTAATTAATAATGTCTGACCTCGCATTCTGGAGGACGTGGGTTTGAATGCGCGTACCAGCCATCCAGATTTGGGTTTTCCATGATTTCCCCCAATCATTCCAGGTGAGTGCCATGATAATGCTTCAGAACGCCATGACCGAATTCCTTCGTATTCCTTTCATTCTCTCCTCTCCCGCTCCCTAATGACCACGACGTCGACGAGGGGTAACATATTCTTCATCCTGTGGGGGTATGAGAGGGACAAGGACTACCCTGACTTGTTCTATTCCAACCTTGCCTCTTTTTAACAGTGGAGTCACTATTGCAGTTTTGAGTACTTCTGGACAAGTTTCAGTTTGTACAGATATGTTGAAGATTTTTGCCAGAGGGGCAGCTACATAATTAGCACAGGTTTTCAATATGAAATCTGGGACCTCATCTAGTCCACATGAACAACTATTTTTTAATGTCATTATAATTTTTTTTAATTTCGTCAGGGTTTGTTTCAGTAAGATACAGTGTGGCACTAGATATTGTGGAAAGAATGGGAACATCTTTAGTTTGCTTACTGCAGTTTGTTTTAATTAATTTTTCAGCCCAAAGAAGTAAAATATTTATTGAATTCTTCAGCTATAACTAATTACTGAATTATCAGTACATAATTTGCTGTTCTTTCGTTCAGTTTTTGCACGTTCAGTTTGTTGTCTAATAATATGCCACATTGCTTTGGTTTGTTGGAAGAGTTTTTTATATAATTATCATTTGCCATAATTTTTGCTTGTCGAATTACCTTTTATAAATTTTCTTATAGTTTTTAATGTAGTTTGAAAAATTTTGATTCACTTGGTTTTGTTTAAAGTAATTCTGTAAGAAACGGTTTCTTTCTCTCGATATTTTTATGCCTGTGGTAACCCAGTTTTTACTAGTTCTTTCTGCCACAAATTTCCTCCTTTTGGGAAAAGCCAGGTTGAAGTAGTGTAGTCAAGTACTGTGAAATACATTAGTCATTTGCATCTATTTGATCCTAGACATCTTTCCAGTATTCATTTGATAGGAGTAAGTTAAACATGCGTATGTTACCCTCACAAAAATTTCTCCGATAAACAATATTTTTACAATTTGTGTTTTTACTTTTTTTTATCTTCATGTGATATGAGTTGCGCTTTATAGTCACTGTAGCCCATACTTATTACTTCCCCTTTTGAGAAGAAACTTGTCTCTGTTACAAACACCTGGTCAAGAAGAGTATTATTGTAGTTTGATATCCTGGTTGGGGAGTCTATTTTTGGTTTTAAGTTGAAGGATTTGACCATATTCAATGAATCTGATTTTTCCCTACTGTCTTGGAGGAAGTTAATATTGAAATCACCACAAAGCACTAATGTTTTATTGGGTGCAGTCACATTATTTAATAATGACTCCAATTGAGTAAGGAAAGTTGGCAATTTTCCAACTGGTGGTCTATAGATATTTATAACTACTATGTTGGTTTGAAGCAACAGAGTTGCACAAGCTTCAAAATTCTTCTCTACAGAGTGTTTAATGCATTTTAAGATATTTTGACATTGAATATGTTGCTTGACAAAAATAGCAGTACTTCCATGTTTAGAAGTTTTTCTGCAGAAACAGCTGGCTAGTTTGTATCCTGTTAATGAAACCAAATTCATTTCATCACCACTTAACCAGTGTTCCGTGATACATATTACATCAAGATTTAGCCTATACTGGAGTAGTACTTCCAATTATGTTAACTTATTGGTAAGTGATTGAACATTATGATGCAGGATAAACACTTCAAAATTGCTTTGTTTTTCATTAAAAAGAAACTTTGGGTCCCTTGTTGATTTCTAATGGCATTTCTAATGATTCACTTACCGTACCCAAAAAAAAATATCTTCTATGTTGATTGCTTCATTCACTGATTTTCCTTCTTCTGGATGGTCACATACTTTATTCACATGTTCTTGAAGAGGTTGTGTTTCAGCATTCATTTGCCTATATGATTTTGATTTGGAGGATACAATGAAGTTGTCACTGTCCTTTGATTTTCTATAAACCCAAAGTTCTAGTAAAGTTTGTTTCATTTGCTTCTTGCAAGTTTCCTTCTTGTATACATTCTGATTTTGTTTAATTAACTCCACAGTTCTGTTGCATACATGTTCTTTTCCAAATTTGTTCATGTGCAGCCCATGACTTGTAAATTGTCTTCTGTTTAATCTTTCAATCTCAAAATTAATACAGACTCTATCACTGTTGAGATTTTTTCTTGAGTTGATGGACTTCCAGAAGTACTTATTAGCTGATATAATTTTCTAGTTTACATTTGGGACATCATATCTGAGTGGAATTGGATGTAAAATTACATTCGTTAGTTTGCTTCATGCATTAACAGAGGATGTAACAGAATTTAGTGCACTGCAAAGACCTTTGTAGCTATCTTCTATGTTGTTTGTCCCAGCCATTACTACTCCATAGTCTTTGTAACTGCAGCCTTGGCTCAATTTATCAATGTTTTTAGTCACTTCTTCGTTAGGAGCTTTTGGCTTGATTATTGCTTCTATACTGTAAGAAGAACCCAATTTCTCTCTTAACATTTTCGAGCAATATCTGCCTTGACTATCACACAAAAGTAGAATCTTACAATTATTGTCCTGTTTACATTTCGAAACACTGTTCAATGTGTTGCTTTTCTGCGTGTTTGATGCACATATTTTAGTTTTGATCTGAATTTTGTCTAACTGTACATCACTTTCCAAGCTTAACACGTCAATCTTATTGGAAAGCTTCACTTCGAGATCCATTGTCTTCTTTGATGTATGTTCTGTGTGTGTGTGTGTGTGTGTGTGTGTGTGTGAGAGAGAGAGAGAGAGAGAGAGAGAGAGAATGTACTGTCTGTCTGCATACAGACTATTTTTGACTTATCCCATATCATTTGTACTTTGTACTGTGGATGATGCTAAGGGACCAATAAATACAAATACAAAAAACGTTACGCCGGCCATTAACATGTGTCCATTTTTCACAGTTTGCTTCCGCAACTACAGGATGAGTTAAATATTTCACTTTATCCTTGATATCATTTCCTTCTTCCTTAAGAAGTCTAATGATTTCATCTTGACTTGAAATAATCTCTTTAAGCTGCTGAATTGTGTGTTACTTTTCATGTGGTTTCGTGTCTGCACTGCCGGTCAATCGCCACAATACATTATTTCTGAGTGAATAGCATGCGTCCTTTCATGTCCTTGTTATTATTTCGAGTAAATGCATCAAAAGTTATAATGTAATGTTCACGGGTGTATCGCCGAATTGGGTTGTAAAAACATCATACTTCGACGGCTGCTCCGCCAGTCTTCACACGTGAGAAATTTCGTGTATTTACAAGGCAATCCGGCGATACACCCGTGAGGACGTCATAGCAATCATATGCCGAGAAAGTCTCCTTTCTTACATAACTACAAGATCAATCAATATCAGGAGACATAATAATGAATCCCACCAAAAGAATTCTTGTAAAAATAGCTGAAGTCTCGTAGTTATGCAGTGACAAAAAGTTATGAGATCTAGTTCTGAGACAAGTCTATTGTACCCTACATTAACTTTGTTAAATAAAATGCTTTCTCTCAGTATTGCAGATCGTTAATTAAAAAAAAAGAACTCTGATGACTTGGCCACTATGCATACCATGTTTTAAAACTGATATGACTTATTGTAAGGTACATAATATGACTTAAGACTGAATATTTTGCATTTTTTATTATTTATTTAAAAACTGGTTTAGATTTTATTAAAATGTAAAGCTCGAAATATTCTTAAGACAGGCTAAAAATTTTAATATCATTTTGCCGATTAAAATAATGTTAACTTGTATCATTTAATTTTAAAATTGATTTATTAATTTAATTAACAGATGTTTACTTTTTAATTTTTTAACACTTTAAATACCTATGGTTTAGAAATATTCGTTTAAAACCTGTTAGCGCCAATCCCGCGGGATTGAAAACACTGCGGGATTGTAATTCTTAGTGGCCACCAATTCTGTTCCTTAAATTATTTTCGCAGTCCTATAAATTTATTGCTCATCGTTCCTTGCTCCGGTCATAGTGTTTTTTAATACGAGTGTTTAGCTTCTCCTTTGTTGCTGCTGATTTCTCGTCTATTCGCAACTGCATTTCTACTTTCTCCCTCTCTTGTGTTGTCTTCTTTCCAGCCCCTTCAGCCTTCTCACCTCATTATTATCATCTGTTCTTTTCTTTATGTTTTGTTCTTTTAACTAACGTTTGTCCCTGCTTTCCTGCTATCTCCTTGAACTGATACTATTCGGGTAAGTGACAGTACAAAACTACCGACAGACGGTAAACCGCCGAATAATATTCCCTCCATTTGGTTTCAAATTGGCGTTTGCTTTCGGGAGCATTCACAGCAGACACAAAGCACTAAATAGATAATAGAACAGTAAAACAAAAGCCACCTTGTATTGAATTGGTGAAATTTTGTTGTTGTTTCTGAATATTCAAAATTATGCAGAGCGACTAGATATTTATCAGGGAGACCGCAGACGTCAACTCGAGGGACGATGCTGGCTGGACGCCGCTGCACTGCGCAGCCCTGTATGGCCACTCCGCCGTGGCGAGAGCGCTGCTGGAGGCCGGGGCGGACAGGACGGCGAGGAACAAAGAGGTACGGACGAAACACGACCTGAGCAGCGGAGACAGAGAGCAGAGGCAGCTGCTCAAGTAGTTACAGTACGTCATCTAACACACACTGCGAATTAAAAGAGTTTCCAAATATGCGGTATTGTGTTTACAGCCGATACATCATTGTAGACCATCCACTGATCCAACACCAGACAAATGAAAAATCTGTGTAATAAATATGTCCATTTTGTTTCATCAGAAAATTAAAAAAAAAACATCAAAATTAAAAAACTATGGTTGAGTTCCATCCCATTCCCATCATCTCTACGTAATCCACATTCAAATCTAAAAAAAAAAAAAAAAAAACCTGTATACAGGGTTGTCCAAAAATTAATTCAACCAAATATATGCCACAGCTGTAGTATTTTTCCTCATGTATGCCGTCATTCTGATACTGTAGTTATTCTGTTTATAAAAGCTTATTACTAATTTCTACTTAACTTGTTTCACTGAACTTCAAAACCAATATGCCACAGTCACAGCCTAAGAGTTTTTTTTTCCGGGTACTACCAGTGTAGTTACCAAGCACTGTGGTTGGGTATAAATTTACAGTACCCAAACTGGGAAAATAAGGAGTGAAGTTAAAACTTGGCAATCAATCTATCAAGTCGTTAATCCTTCCTCTCATAGCCATCTGGATGTATAATAACAATACACATTTACATTCTCTTAATTTAATAAGGTTTCAATGGAGCAACGTCTCGAAATTCACCCTCGAAATTGTATATATTATTCTGACCTACATGTATTCCAGCAAAAAAGCGAAAAACGTACCAGATATCCCTCTTGTCGTTGCATATTAACTAGTATTGCTTTATATCAGACAAAATGAAAGTTTCAAAAAAAATTATTTATAGCCAAACCAAGAAAGCAAAAAATTAAATAATGCCTGTTTTCACAAGTGAGCATGCTTGAATTTTCCCCTCTCATCTGAGTGTCTATAAATGTATTTTTCCGGCAGGCGGTATTTTCGCAATGACTGACAGAGGACAATAAACTAAACAGTACAACTGGAGTAAATACTGAACATAACAATAGCATGATAGGCTCTATTCCCAAGAAATGGTGTTTTGCGATTATTTGGTACCATTATTTTAATTTTTGTATGAGCAATATTAGTATTATTTATGTTTTTTATCTAGCTAACATGTAATGAAATGCATTTTAGTTTATAAGTTGGTATAAACACACCTCTTTAAGCACATTCTGAGTTTGATGAAGAGCGAAAGACATTTGGCTGAATCTGTAATGATGATGTAATTACTGAATCTAGTGGTTTGAATGTCAAAACTTTTAAAATGAATATTACATTTGTTTTTAGCCTGTATTGATGTTGTAGATATTAAAATGGTTTATTACTTTTTAAATATTTTACAGCCATTTAAGTTTACTCCAATTGTTTTTTGTTTATATTTTAATATTTCAAAATATCAGTTTATTTTTATTTATTTTCAAGTATATTTAAGTATGAACTGTAATCATTAATAATAATATTAAAGGTCTTAAGATTACAATTATAGCTTCAGTTGCTTATATATATTTCTCCATTTGGTTATAAAGCATATTGTAACTGTTCACTTTTTATTCCAAGTACAGGTATACTTTTATCATATTTGAAATAAATATTGTTATAAGTAGATAGTGCATACATTGTTGTAGTAATGTTTTATTTACCTCTTTGTTCCAATGATCTTACCTCCCAGCATATCCCCATTGCTGATCGGGTACCACGACAGATCATCATAATGTTTGGAGTTGCAGGAGAGAGGAAATGCCAACCTATTTTGTTTGTTATACTCCAAGCCGTTTTATTTTGGCAGAATAATAGTGGATTTTACAAATAATATACACAGTGACATGATTGATGTCAACCCTCTTCATAGCCTCTGCAGCTATGGGAGCATTTGTGATAAAATAAGCTGTTTGTAACAACAATAATAACTGTATTATCAGTAATAGCAATAATGAAGATGGTTATGTTTTAGTAGATCTTAAATAATTACGCTGTGTTCACAGAATACATTGAGCTTTTTAGCACTAAGGAGAGTCAAGTATCAACAACTGAACAAATCAAACACGAGTTTCATGTCCAAATTATATGTTAACTTGCTTTTCTGTATCTAGATACTTTTTTATTAATTCATTTGTTGTTCCAAACCACTGTCGGAAAGAGTAATATCTTGAGGAAGGCATTTCTTCGACTTGGTCTCTTTTCTGCTTTAATGAAGAGTGCACAAGATATTTCATGAATCCTGTTCAAGGAGCTGGTAGGTTATTTTGTTATAAAGTGATTGATGTATGTGAGTGTCAGCTCTCTGTCCAGTTAGCTGTTGCGTACAAACCACGATCCTTCACTAATAATCTGCGCAACACAATATTCTTATTCAACGTAATTTGCTGTGTCTTGCATATCCTCAAGTGGCTCGCAGAACTAGGGTGAAGAGACTCCAGTGAGTATACAAGGAGTGTACTGGTGATGAGGCATGGGCAGATATTGGAGTAAGAATTAGGGGAGTAGCATAAAAGGGAAAAGATGACCAGGACCACAAGTTTGTACTCATTTTCAAGCAAAGGGGCATGGAAAGATTTTCTTCAGTAGCTTAGGGGTAAGGGATTAGTTTAAATTATCAAGAGAATTGATCAATAATTTACAAAAAGAGCTATAGCAATTTATAGTTGAAATTAGTAGAGTGCAAAAGTAAGTGGGAAAAGGAAAGGGGAGAAAATAAGTGAGTAGGAAAATTGCCACCAGAGCAAGCACTCCATTCAATTAAATTAAATATTAGTAAACGTAGTTTGATTAATAAATAATAATTAAGAGTATGTTGTATACAACTTGTGTAGTCTGTTGTAGCCTTGGTTTATTGTATTATTAATGTATACAATCTACATTAACTGCAGATCAAGACCAACTCTGAGGTGTCTCACTGGTCATTTGGATTCTATGGTCTGTTGTGTCACATGTCGTCTTACTGTAGTTTCTTCTATGGTCACCTTAGTGTAAATATTTTTGACTAGTATTTGCCACGGTTTAAAAATATGCACAACTGATTGTGTCAGTAGCGGCTCATTGTTATAGGCTCAGAGGCGGTGCTGTCCCAAAAGATATATTAAAATATGTTTTTAAATAGAGTAATAAAGAATTTAAATTAACAGGAAGCATTTCGAGAATTTCCACACACGTTTAAACAATGTCAGTGAATATTTTTAGAACAGTTGATATAAAGGAATGTTTCTGAAATGGGTAGTATTTTTAAGGATGCACCTTTGGAATGCTGTTACACTGCATGTAGCAGAGGATTGGGGGCGTGGCTTTACATAGTATAGCTAATATGTGCTTGTAGTTGGCACAGCATGTAGAGGCTACAGCAGTTGTACCAACCCCATCATGTTTTTCTTGTAAAGGTAGTTACACTGTAGGGAAATCAACAGAGAGGTTGAACTTCCATTCTTCAATCCCTGTCTCTGTATCTCCAGTTTATGCTTTCATGCATCATTAACTGACGTTAAATATTTATGTTTTGGCGATTGGTCATTGTATCAAGCATAGTACAGGTACACTAAGTTTGTTAACATTCCGCTAGTGCTCTAGAATACGGTGATAAAAGTTTCACCATTTAGTGAGAATTTGTTGAACGATTAGATTAAAGAAGCACGAAAAATGTATCATTATCTAATTTGCTAATGGTGTTTGCATGAGAAAGCGTGTTAATTGGAAGTATCTTTTTGTGTGTTGTGCGGTTGAGCCTTCCTCAGTATAAAAACCACAAGCCACCATGAATTGTGTTATACCTTGCACATTGCAGTATAGGTAATTGGAAGCATTGGTATATGTGAATAAGTGTACTGTTCAAAATGGGCCCTTTTAGCACTCGAAATCCTACTGTTATTTTTAGTGCAATGGATATTTTTCTGCCCATTTCTGAGCAGAATGATTGTTATCACAAAAAACTTTCTATAGTTCTAACCAGCCATTTAATACATTTTTGTAGCAATGAGTTATCCAATTATTCGCTCCAATATTTTTATCAGCAGTGACAAACTCCGTGACTGATAAAGCATGGTGAGAAAACATTATTTGTTTTTGTAATAAAAGTGTTATTAACTAGATTTATTATATACTATAACGTACACAAAAAAACTGATAACTATCATAAAAATAAAGTTATATTAACTAAGAAACATTACTGTGTCTGCGATAAATTCATTTTGAGCAAGTGAAAAAAATTCTTTTGTATTCGCAGTTAGATGCTAATTAGTGAAATTACTTTAAGTTGCTGTTCAAACACAAAAGTAGTGTAACTTGGAGATCTTTCTTCTTTTTCTTCGTGGCGCAAGAAACAAACTATATTCTGTTTCACACTGACAAAAGGCTCACCTGGTTAGGTTTTCTTAATTTTTGGCAGCAGTCCAGAAAATGTTTGGAGTTAATTTTCAAAAAATAATAGTACAGAAGTTGTTAAAAAAATACTTGAAATTAACTGCTCATTCTAGTAAAATGATGTCATAGCTGCCTTCAAATGAGAACATGAATGTACTGTAAGCAATTGTGGTGGGCAGAATTTTGAATAAAATTGAAGCTATTGAAACTATTGATGAAAAGCAAAAATCACACCACACTGGTTTCAAAAGAAAACCTTCCTCAAGTCTGTATGGTTTCAGATATTTCAAATATATATTATTTTATTCTAGGCCCCTGCAAAATTATAAACAAAAGCAATAAAATGTATTCCATTTGTGAACATCTTAATTTCTATTCAAGTAGAGTGCCCTTCGCTGCTGTGGCATTAGTACAGTCTTGCCTATTTTAGAATCAATGGACTAAATATAGAGGCATTTGCCTAGCAAGTAAATCACGTTTATCTACTTCCACAGTAAGCTTATAGAAAATATAAATAACAACATGCTAATCCCGAAACTATAATGTCTTTCAATAAATACTTTGTTGACCCATGATGTCTGGGCGAACATACAGGGAACGTTTCATCTATCTGGCTGTTTGTATCATTTTACGCAGAGGCCAAAGAAATTACAATTTTTTTAGTTGTTGATAAACGTGCGTCAAATATGTCTCAAAATCTCGTGATCTACCTCTCACGAGGTGATGAATAAACATCGGTAAAATGTGGATTAAATAATGTAATCAGGCATCACGGTCAGTGATGTTTTCAATGTAGACTAGATTTAGAGACATGTCATCAACAGAGACACTACAGATGGGAAGTGAGTGATTTATAATCCAACGACTGCATCTCAAACAGCACACTTGTGCTACTGTATTGCATTTCTCGCAAATAAATCATTAACACATTAGGTGCTAGCTCAGAGAAATTGCCGACCAATGATGGTTTAAACTTTAAATTAAATTCCTTAACAAATATATTTTTCTTCTGGAATCATCCCTAGAAAATAGAGTATACAGCTTGACTTTGTGTGTTACATGTGATGTATTGAAGTTGGCATAATCCTAAAAGATATCTGCTATGTTAACACAGCCGTTTCACCTCTAATGACCCTGACATCAAAGAGCAGTAAAGTCATAAATAAATTAAAAAATCCACAGCTGTCCTCCTTCCAAATATACAGTTTTTTTTCAAATTCATAGCATGTTCGGAATAACATAAGAAGTGTAGGATTTAAGCTCACACGGTAACTAAAATAAACAAGAAGTGTACGTATGGAAAGGTATTATGGTACTGATATATTCACTATCCCAATAAAAGAAACAGCAGCATCAGAAAAAGGAAACATATAATGAGACCATGTGATAGGGCGTGGTTAGCACAGAGGATGATATCCAATATCACATGGAGAGAAACAGCTGATGCACAAGGCTAAACTATCTGGTGAGCAGCTGATTGTTGCACTGTGTGGAAAAAATACACCAAGAAATATGGAGAATATTGATTGCCGACAGTTGCATATATGATATATTAATCTGCTTGTTAAAAAATGTGTAACTACATTGAACACTGTTGAGAGACTAAAGTAGGTGGGTAAAATTTTAACCTCAGAGCTTAATAAATATCACAGGATGTTTCCTTTCATCAAGTATATATGTTTTGTTAATAGTGTATGGGAGGTAGGGATAAGAGAATATCACTTAATCACAGCAATGTTTTATTCTAAGTATTATTGTAATGAATTATTGCTCCACTCGTATAAGCTCCTCCATGTCTGAGTGACTGTTTTCTTCACTCTGCTTGCCTTTGTTCTCCTCAAACAAGAATGTTTTTAAGGTAACTTAATTCAATACTTGGCACATGAATTTTATAAAATTCTGTTGATAGTATCACCAGGCATACTTCCAAATATCATTAAATTATCTACAAGATTACCATTGTCATCAGCACTTACAAACTATTCTGTATACTTGAATATTATCATCTATTCAGATTCCCTTTAAAGTCAACTTATGCACATTTATCATTCAACTGTATTTTCAGAAACAGCTTCATGTTTGGGATGGTAAAAAAACTCGAATTAATTACTAGTTGAAATGGAGAAAAAAAAGTGATTCATGGAACAGAAAAAAACAACTGCACACAATTTATATAACCACTGAATCCAAGATTACTGGATGGTCATCGAGTCACATAAATACTCTATGAGGTCACCATATAAATTATTACAATAATCGCCAAATGACATACGTGAACGCTATTTTCAAACAATGGGTGTGTGCCGTGGCCAGCAATGCTGATTCATGTAGATTCGACTGCCACCATGAGTGAGTTCCAAGTACCTTCCAAACTGAGCACAAGATCAATGTACAATTAAATGTGTTAGTCGAACTTACTTATCTCTATTTATAGTAGAAATTTAAGAGATGTAGATCAAAACAATTAACTTACAAATATGCACCAAAACTTTTCAGTATGTGGTCGCCATTGGTTAGTTAAATGGAAAATCGCAAAACTGGACTTTTCTTACGATTTGGGAATAAAAACATATTTGTGAACCACTTTACCTGTATATAGAATTATGGAAAGACAACAGATTGTTGAAATCATTAAGAATCACTATCTTTGAAAGTAAGAAGAAGTATGAAGTAAAATCTAACACGTTGCTTAAACAACTTATACTCCATCTATAATTAAAATTTGAGGTATATTAACATAATAGGGTTCCAATCAATTTCATGTTGAGATAGATAGGTAGTTAATATAAGGGAATTCAGGAATGATTACTATCATTTGAGTGTAAAACTGTATCAGTGTACAAGATTTAGATTTTCTAAGACTAAGTGAGGTACTTTAGAGTTTTAATGATCAATAGTCAGTGAAAAACAAAATCCGTGAAATTTGCATCTAAATAATACTGAGAACAAGGAAGAAACAATATTTATGTTTTTATTAAATATATTGATATCTGGTTACAACAGAAATATGAGACACATAGCACCAAGTGAGGTGGGTCAGCGGTAACACTGTGGCCTCGCAATCGGGAGGACGCGGGTTGAAATCCCCATTAGAGCCAATTTGGATATTCCATGGTTTCACCAATCGCTATGGGCAAATCCGGAATGCTACCAAATGCAAAAAAAAAAAAAAAACCTCAGCAGCGACTTTTTCCCATAAACATAAGTGATAGGATGTAAAAATGAGTTGCTTGATGACAAAAGGTGTTTGAGTCATATTGCAGTGTTAATGGATTCTGATTTTATATGCTCATTAATATATTCTTAGAATGCATAAACAATTAATCATAAACAGTAAATAGACCAGTAGAGGAACTAGAAGCAATCAAATTAGGAATATAATATTTACCAAAACAAATATACTAGGCCAGAGTTCAACTCTTTTGAATCTGAGGATCAGTAAAACAATTCTACAACTCGCTAACTTATTTGGGCCCAATTTTTCTCTTATACAACATTAACCAAACGTACCAATTGTTATTGGCATGTAATGCAGCCCCTTAAAACTTAAAGTTACAATCTGATAGAACTGAAATATTTTAGAGCTATAGGCCCACAATGTCTACTCCTATTTAAAGTATCACAGAGTACTTTTCCTGACTTCAGACATAATACAGTCTGACTTTTATTCCAGTGGAACTAACTAATAGAATTGCAGTTTAACTACATGGCAACAATTAAACATAACGAACTGTTAATAGTTCTTGTATGGAGCTACAGTGTGTTTTAATAGCAGTTAACCTATTTCTGGTGTAGCTAATTGTGTAAACAATTCACAGTGTTTAATTCTTTAATTTAATTACAATAGAGCACATGCTACAGAAACAATTTTCCTATATATGCATTTACGTATTTTCCCCTTCCTGTATTTTTGTTTTTAATTTTAAATTCTTTGAGTGTAATTTCATCACCTGCTTACATATTCATTATATGAATAAACGTTAAATTATTTCACAATTTTAGGTAAGTTATTCAGAACATCTCTTGGTAAATATATGTTATGGCACACCTGCGTGACAACAACTCATTCTGTATTCAACTCCCGAGTGATACTCACGAACGACAGGCTCGTCAGTTGCTTCTGAATGCTCGTGTGACTAGAGTCTTATGATATAGTTTACAATCAATCATGAATCAGTTAAAATTCTACCACACTGTGCAGAGGCATTTTGTATTAAATCAGCAACTAAACATTCCAAAATTCTTATTACGGCAGATGTTAATGAGAAATGTCATTTAATTATTGTACACACAGTTTAATCCATAATAAAAGAGAATATAACTCACATTTTATAAAAAGCACTGAATGATTGTGTACACAAGTGTCAGTTAAATTGATACATCAAATTAAAAAATAAATTTTTATAGACATTCACTTCAAACTAAGCAAAAAGGAAAGACACAAAATCAGATGTAATAAGGATTAACATTATATAATATTATCTGACTAAACTGAGTTAAATTGTGAATTCAATAATTTAGCAATGTAAATTTCTATTACATAAAGTGCAGCAAATTATTGATAGCATTAATAAATTATTATATTTTGCAGAATATAATTCTTTTTACACAATTTGCCATAAAATTACACAGTTCTATTTTACTGAGTAAATAGTTTTCTACAGATATTTGAAGCCAATTCTACCATCACCTTGGCAGCAAACATTACAAGATAGGGTGCAAAATTTTAACAAAGTTTAAAATTGAATTTCTGTTCACAGAGATGGATTTTATCACATAGTTAGCTCACTAATGTTACAATACTCCTTTCGAAAAAAAAAGGGTAATGCGCTAGACTGCACAGAATATAGACCAATTTGCCTACTTTGTAACACAATGAAGATCTTTGGGTGCACTGTGGATGCAAGCCTTCCAA
>JARYHS010006851.1:2073721-2115362 GCA_031002005.1 Vandiemenella viatica
AAAATATACAAAACCTAGGAGACAAATCCTCAATATTGTATATACGGATATATTAAACTGAAAATACTCCTTACAAACAGAATATTTTTACTGTTTTAAAAATTCAGAGAAGTAGTTGTGGAACATAAATAGATTTTTTTATTTTATTACAACATTTATTACTACTATTACTAATAAAAATAGCTCTAAAATAAATTGTATGGTCGTATTGACCTGGTGACAAGACTTCTTTACGTCTCCGCAATCAGTCCCTTTCGTAGCCTCTTAACATAACCCAGTAATCCTACCGGACATAGAGGACCCACAGTTCAACACGGAATCAGAACCAAGTTAGCATTGTGGCGTAATTCACGTCACACAACCTATGCCCGATGTGAAGGTCGAGCTAAGGACCTTTGAAAATCCTCACCAAGCCTGGGATTCAAGCTGGGGACGTATACATCTCCAGTTGGTCGCCCTAAGCACTGAGCAACCAAATCTCTCAAGAAAATCTTATATTACAACACTTTTCAACGCGGACGAAGTCGCGGGTAACTGCTAGTTATTAATATAACAAAAGGGTCTGGAATACTAAAACAAACAGTATATAAATAAATTAATTAACTAGTTAATGATAATACTAATAATAATGAGTCACCCATATTAAAGTCATGACTTCTGAGCAATGGAAAGGATATTATGGAAGCAACTTTTATTCCTAACAGGAAGAGGTGAAGGCAAACTTCATGCTCCTTAAGTCTGGAGCTACTTGGCTAGGGATGGATGACCTGGAGAGAAAAGACATGGTCATCTAGGAAAGTGTTTAGAAATGGGTTAATTCCCTACTTACTTTCTTTTTTTTAACTGGCAAAAATAAACTGTTACAATAATTGAAAGAGAAAAAATAATTATATATAAATTCATAAAAAGTGTACAAGCTATGTAACGTTTCAAGTGATATGTTTCCACTAAATGCAATGAAATTTTCCAGCATTATATCATACAATTGACAAAAGCTATTAAACTTAAGATTCCACCTTTATTGATTATAGCTTTACGCCTCATAGAAGTTGAGGTGATTAGTGGTGGTAATGGACTGGGAGCAAGGAACGGCAAGGAATTAGGCCATAGCCAATTCAAAGGAATCAACCCAGCCTTCATCTGTGCTGATGTGGAGAAACCATGGAAAACCCAAATCTTAATGGTCGCACAGGGATTCGAGCCCGCATCCTCCCACATGTGAGGCCAGGGTGTTACCGCTCACCCTCCATACCTGGTGTGATTCTGCTGTAGTTAACAAAGTACATGTTTTCCCCTCTCTTGGCCATGACCACCTGTATATATGATAAAAGTAAACTAATCAGTAACAAATGTATTTGCCGTTAAGTGGTTAAATATTTTTAATGATACTATGAAATTAAATTACTTAGCTTTATTAGCGCCCAGATAAATATAAAACTATAGTGCTCAATATCAGACACTTGCTAAGTTAATATTGAGTTTTTCAGCAACAGCTAAATTATTCACCATAGAAAAATGACGTATGTTAGGCAGAAAAATAATGAAAAAAATACATTTAAAAACACTGTGGTAAGTCTTGATTAGATTTTAAAGTAACATAAATTTCTACATCAGCAGCTCACTGTTTAATAGCAAGGAAATACTTTACCTATCAGGAACAGGTTCCATTTTTAAATTTTCTTGTTCAGCATTTTCCAGCATATTCTAAAAAAAAAAAAAAAAATATAATGATAAATATAATAATCTTGGACTATAATTTAAAAAAAGGGAAATCAACAACATTAATGCAGGAAGTATAACACCAATAAAAATATGAAAAGTTATTTTTTTAAAAAAGTTAATGATCCTTATTATTTGGTAACATGAAACCAAACATAAATACAAGCAAACAACATGAAATACTCAAGTCCCAAACACTTTGTAAACTGAAAGTTTAGTTACTTTAGCATGTCAACTAACCACACTGGTCAATAAAAGAAAAATAATTCCATAAACGACTACAGTAGAACTCTGAATGTCTGTTCCGATAGCCTTTTTTTTATTTATAAAATCCTCCGTAAAATTATCGTATGTATATTAAGAATGAATTCTTTTGTGTTACACAGGGTGATTTTGGAGGAATGGGAAATTATTAAGGATGTGGTAGAACGAAGAAAATTGAGTAAAAAAAAAAAGTTCATATATACACGTGTCCGATCTTCATTCGTTTTGGACTGCTGCTTTACGTCTCTTTTTAACATCGAGGTCTTTAGAGTCGTTTTGGAGATACAAGTGCTACAATATTGGGAGTAAAAGTAAACACAAGAGACGAATTAGTCACTCGCACTGTAAACACTGCAACCCCCATAAAAGTACACCAAGACACACTCAGAAGAGCTACACATACTGTTGCAAGACATGCAAAGTATACTGAAGTCTTTGGTGGGATTTTCAAAAATTTAATTTAAACCTTTATGTGTGTTTTTGTATGAATAAAGTACTTCAATAAGTTGTTTGTGTGCTCTTGATCATTTTGTAAGGTTTATTTTAAGCATTCCTGTACCTGTATCACCAAAACAAATGGAAATTGAACACATGTTTACATGAACCTTTCTACTCAATATTGTTCATAATACCACCTCGTTCAGTATTTATCTTTCCTCCTGAATCACCCTGTATATAAACAAACATCCTAGATCATATAGTTTATTTCTTTGTTAGTGTCTCATATCTTGACCACAGTGTGATTATTAGAACTGGGATATACTTGTCATCAAGCAATAAAGAAAATGGTAATAGCATTTATGAAGTGATTTTGGGGAACCATAGAAAACCAAAATCTGGATCATAGGGCCCAGCATTCACCAAACATCACAATGAATAACATTACTGCTCTCCCACCAGGTTCACTCAATCTGTTTGGAAATTCTCATTTATCAGTTTGAGTACTTTTGATAAAATTATTTGATATTTTACATATGAAAGAACTAGGAGATATATGTAAATACCAAATACATCATAGCTGATCTGAATAATTGGAAAAAAAATTCAATTTACAACCATTGAGGGTTTTTCTCTTTTTATGTCTGTAGTGTTATGGCTCATTGATACCACTGGGGCTGAGAAAGGATTGATCACAATGAATGGGAAGGAACACACAAAATTAACCTAAAGTAATTTATAGAAACCATGGAAAATAGAAAAGGGGATGGCATAACCAAGATCAGACCAGGATGGCAAACCCAATCTTCATACAGACAAAGTAAGCTTCTTCAGAGGCAAAGGTCAATTACAGTGACAGTAAAAAAACCAGTATACAGCAGCAATCAAATAATAAAAATAATTAGATAAAGGGCTACAAGAAAGCTCTTACTAATTGCTTGTGTAGCCTTTCTTAATTACAAAAGCCAATCCAAAATTATTATATGTATATTAAGAATAATCTTTTTTGTATTATACAGGGTGATTCAGGAGGAATGGTACTAATTAACTTTCAAAAGAAGGCAAAAACTATTACTAAACTGCTACTCAATATACATGTATGTATCATTTAAAAAGAAATATGGCTCACCTTAGAAAGACAACTAAAACAAACTCCAAAAGTACAATAGCATATTAGTAAAAAACTAAGGAAGGAAAGGAAAATATGACCCAACACTTACCACAGATGAAAGTGGCTGGGAACAACAAACACACACAAAAAAAAAAAAAGAAAAAAAATACAAGAGAACCACAATATTTTGCCATACAGCCTTATTTGTGAAGAAGTGAGGCACCAGATGTGTACACAGGGACCACTGCCTGGTGAATGGCATCGCCGGTGCAGATGGTAGAGCAGGAGGGGGAGGGGGGGGAGGGAAGCTCAAGTATTGGATCGATAATTAATCGATACTATTGATGGTATATTCTCATTGAATTGATAGACTGATATAATAAAATAAGTAAGGATACATATATAAATCAAATTTTGATAAAGTATAAGCAAAAAATAAAATATAAATAGTAGAGATAATAGGCAGTTGGGTCTGGTGGAAGGAATTTATTGGAGATTCAGGCCTGGACGATGTCTGGGTGTCCAGGATATTCTGATAGGCTAGTTCCCATCTACGTAGTTCACAGGAGGTTGTGTTATCAGGGAAAACTCAGATCATCCTAACTGAGAACAGATGTTTCAGATTATTCAGTTTGTGGGAACTGGCATGTTTTGCTACTGGATCGGCCTCACTGTTAGTATATACTATCTTCCTGTGGCCATTCATTCTGATAGCAAGTAGTAAGGCCTATATAAGAGCTGGAGCAATGGAGGCATGTCAGTTGATATATGAGGTGTGCTGTCATGCAAGTAGCATGACCAATGATGGGGAATGTTTCTTCTGTGGTGGAACTGGAGTAAGTGGTATTGGTGGTCACTAGTGAATGGGGATGTAACAGAATCACGATTTCCAATAGACCTGGCGAAACAACATGAATAGCATATAAATGGTGCTAACTCCATTTTTGTACAATTCCATGAATTGGTACAAAATATCCAGCTCTATCTTTGACTGTCAATGACCTATCAAGAGTGAACTCCATCTTTAGTGTAAATAGTGATATCCTCAGCAGATCATATTGATATAATCATCACAAGTTGGTGGTGAGAAGTTATAATACTAACTCAGTGATTCAACAACAGGGCATGTCATCAAATCGGAGTGTTTTCATAATGCCTATACAAACACAATGTCCTGTTAAACAGTACACAGAACTGTAAGGATAAAAAGCAATGATTTTTACAGCAACAATAAAAGGAAGAGAGTTGAAGTTACTATTATCTATGAACTAGTCTGTGACTGATAAGAATAGTTAGTTTGACCTCAGAACTGTTTATTTGTACCAGCTGTAAATTACCAAGACATACTTATGTCTCGAAGCACCAACAGCGACAGTAACGCGAGCAGACACAACTTAATGTAAACCACCACTGAGGCTGCAAGAGGTGAAACAAATTATTCTCATCATGAAACGGAATCTATCAATAAATCTCACACCTTGGTCTATGGTTATGTGTCAATTGCAGTAAGGAATACCACATTTCTTGTTACAGTTCACCCACACAACAGAAAAGAACTTCTATATTATATACTTGTATACATTTCAACAGAAATATTTAAGTAATATTTATTACCTCATCATCTTCAGTTACTACTAGCAAGTAACTAAGGAGCAGGAATTTTACAGGACCACCACAACTATATAATTTGGAGCAAAATATAAGTATGTGGTTTGAAACATATGCACAACGCTTCACTGAAAAATCTATATGTGCAACTTAGACTGAATAGTGAATCTTTTCCAATTTTCTGTCTGTTAAACACAAAAATGTATTAATCAATCACATTTCTTAACTAGTAAATATAATAATACATTTTAAGAACTTCATATTTAACTGAAAATGGAAAGCAAGATACTCGAGAAACCAATTTTCACACAACTAGAAATAGGGTTTCCTCCAGGGCTTTCTAACATATTCAGATAATCAATAAACATAGATGAAAACACTGATAGCAGTGACTGTAGAATACAAACATAGTAAATGGTATTACAGTTATAAATTCCCGTGCCTGTAATAATTTTCATATAAAAATGCATTTGCGCAGTAACTGCTTCGGTTTCGTCCGCCGACTTATTATAGTTAAACACTAACAAACATCGTTTAGTTACTATAAATGCAGTTGCTCGTGTATTTTTCAGACGATCAAACACAACTTATTTATAGGTATCGTGAACATCATGTGGTCGCCTCATACAGTTTAACGAGCAAAATGTGCTAATTCGCAACTATTTACAAACCGAACAGTAAGCGAGTGAAGCTGTGTCTTGCTGTTAAGCTGAAGCAGCTTTAAGCTGTAAACCTACCTCTTCCAGAATATACACAGCATTTAATGGCTCCATACCACCTCCTTCTGTTGTTTTGAGACTACAAAACGCAATACAACTACACAAAATAACAACGCTCCACCTGAACAGCTGATAAATTCACCTACAGAGATACTTAATGCATCAGAGTAAGAATTCGACTCTCAATTTCTGCTGCTCAAATACTGATATCATTGCTGTCTGAAATCTAAATGTTTGCTAGCCTTTCCCTAATTCCGTCGACGCATATAAAATTTGCGGATACGCCAACAATTTATTTCTCAAGTAAGCCATGGCAATGGAAACGGCAGTAAGTTTTTAGATTTCTGAAAATCCAAGATCCATGTTTCATCTCAATATGTTTATCTAGTTTCTTAATATTTCACTTTCTCGTACTAATAAGAAAAACGTTTACAAAAATTACTTTTAATTATGATGAACCATAACTCCAAGTCCCAATTTTAATGTTACCTGAATTTGTACATTCCATTTTTTTTTTTTTTTTTTACTGTTTGAGTTCAGTTGAGACGAGTTTATTTTGCGAGGGACTGCTTGCTCCAGTGGTAATTAAAATAAACCATCCAATTGTTTTTATTATATTATTATCTTTATTATATTGTTATTATCATGAATACTGTCGTATGTTCTTTTCCTCCACTTATGTTCTTTTCCTCCACTTATGTTCTTTTGCCAATTAAGAATTTAAAAGCTTAGTAAATTATTCATCGCTTCCTTTGGTAATGCATTACAATCCGTGACACTGTACCTACAAAGGAAAATGTTTCAGATCCCTTATGCATGACACCCAGCGACAGTTGGAAGTCGAGTGCCTATGGTTATTCTTTCCTTTGCATCCACTACTCATAATTCCTCTCGCCTATCCATCCAATCCCCATCACCAAGAAATGCCTTAATCACCCTCTTGTTTACCAATGACACAATCCTGCTCTTTCATCGTATCAGTTACTGACTGGGTCCTGTGGTAATTTCCATACACAAATCTAGCTGCTTTCTTTTGCACGCACTCCTAAACCTGTGTTTGATCCTCAAAATGATAGTCCCAAACTACACCACCAGATTCAAGCAAATGTCAGACCAAAGTTTTGTTACCGAATTACCTCGTTTCTCTGGTGCACCCTTTACACCCCTTACCAACAAAATAGGGAATGATTAACGACAAACAAGGTGCCTAAGACGGGTTTAGCAAAATATTACTGAAGCAGGGTATCACTGCCTGATGCATCCAGAAATTTCTATGGCTATATTAAAAAAAACTGTAATGAGCCAGATCACACAATCAGAAAAAAATTGAAATTCATCCTAAGGAATTAATGAAGAAAACAAAAAACCTAAAAACCCACAAGGCCGTCGGTGTTAATAGTAAGATGTGACATTGTACCTTATCTTGAAATGTTAATTTAATTGAGTCCCAATCCTCGCTGCTTAACAGGTGACTGGAAAAGTGCAATAGTAGTACCGGTCCACAATGGAGGGGTAACAAATAGAGCCGAAAATTATAAGCCAATCTGTTTAACATCAGTTGCAAGTAAAATAATGGAGATATTGGCATGTAACCACTGTGTGCAGCTTAAGCTCTATTCCAGTAGGCAACATGTCAATAGGCAGTAATATTAATGCTAATCTCAGTTGGTGGAAAAGGAAGGCGCTTATAGGTAAGGATTGAGAAGAAGTTACTGAGGATTTTAAAAAGGCAAAGATTTTAAGTAACTGGTTTACTGTGAGCATTAGGGACAATGAATCAGAAATGGGAGGGTCTAGATGGGATAACGAGCTACACAACACAATTAGAAATAAGCAGAACAAAAAAAATATTGAAATTTGTCCTGATGATATAATGAAAGAAGTAATTAAATCTGAAAAAACATAAAGGTTCTGGTGTAGATAATATTACTACAGACGTCTTAAAGATAGCCGGAGCTAACACTGTACAATATCTTGAAATATTATTTAAACTGAGTCTGGATACTTGCTGCTTACCAGAGGACAGGAAAAGTGCGATAGTAGTGCCGGTACATAAAGGAGAGTTGAGAAATAGAGTCGAAAATTGTAAGGCTGAACAGTTTCTCAGCGTTGAATATGAATAAATTCTTGTTATTGCACGGAATTTACATTTTGAGTCTTCAATATGCAATTTCTTCCCCACTTCACAATCATAATCAACCATTAGATTTTTTTTCTATGTACCTAATAAGCTAGCTGTTCTCATGAATTTATCTTCATCTCCTGCTAACTCACTCAGCTTGATATGTTGTCTAGATGTCTATTGTTTTTATCCTGTTATATAACATTATGTCATCTGCAAGAAAATATAACTTCTGGTAGTAAACCGTTAATACAGTAATTCATATGAATAAAGAATAGCAACGGTCCCAATACAGTACCTTGTAGGACTCCCATGTTCACTTCTACTTCTTTTGATACTGCATTTCCTAGCCTAAGTTTTAGTTTTGTACCTTTTAAGAATTCTTCTACACACAAAATCAATTTTTTATCAACTCCAATAGTTTTTATCTTATTTAGCACTAGTTAATGGTTCACTCTGTCAAAAGTCTTGAAACGTCTGTTGCTACATTATCAGTTAAGCTTATTAATCCGTGAACACCACAAGCCGCTATCACTTTGATGTCCACTTTCAACAGACAACTTTCAGTAAGTGATCGTGAGGATGATGGCGACTTTTTTAATCCCCCGTCTGGGGTGATTGTGAAGAGGAGCCTTTACAGTTCACCTACCACACTCGATAGCGAAAGCGAAGCCAGACGTGTAACACTAAGGAAGGTGTAAAGGATAGTCAGTATCCCTGATAAATAATGTTTACTGATTACGATGGTGTTGGCAATTTCTTTCGATACCCATCAACACAGTTCCACTCCTCCCCCCCCCCACCCCCCTTTCTTGTACATTTACTTCTCCTATATTTGCTATATTAAGGCTCCTCTACACACTCGCCCATGATGGAGGATTAAAAAAGTGGCCATCATCGTCGCGATCATGAGTTGCTGTCTGTGAACTTTCACTTACTGAAAGTTGTCTCTTGAAAGTGGACATCAAAGTGATAGCGGCTTGTGGTGATCACGGATTAATAAGTTACTATACGTTACACAATCATGATTTTATAGATTCCTCGAGGTTTTGTTTTAGTTAGGTTTTTGTTTGTTGTGTTGGTTGATGGCTGAGTAGTGATATTGAACTCAGTCATTGCAAATTCCATTTACGAATCGTGCAACCTCAGAAGCAAGTCCGATGTAAATGTTATCTGTGTATTTTCGGCTGGTGTTGGTGGAACATTGTAAAATAATGAATTAACTGTATTAAAGTTGTAATAAGTACAAAGAAAGGCTTACGCATCTATAAGATAATTTCTATAACTTATTTAAAAAAGAAGAAAAGGCGGCCGTGTAACTAGAGAAGAGATGACCATTATCTTCCAGAAATAACTGGAAAACATTAAATAAGTATCAGGCAGAAACGATGCACAAAGAAAAATAACACATGCTGTTGCTGTCTGTTTGCTTATCACGTAATTATAATCATTATCGGAACGAGCATCAAAAACAATAAAATTCATGTAATATGGATGGAGGAATAGTAGATGGTGGATGTTGACTATTCGCTGCAACTGAACGAGGTGCAGAGCCTCCTATTATTGTGCTAGGTATTAGGCAACTCTTGCCTGTGATTCGTTTTCACTTCTCCGTTCATACACATAAGCAAAGAGATTAGCTTTGGTGCTGAGCACCCTCTGCCACCCACAATTTTGTGAATTGCAGAGTATATATGTAGATGTAGATAATTTTTTTCCCCAGACAATAAATAACTAGCCGAACGTTTGGCAGAACTATCATCAGGATTTGATAACTTCGATCGCATTTCATCAAGCGACTTTGAATATCTAGTGCAGAAAGTATCTCCATTGGTTGCGAAAAAAAGTCGTATTTTCGACCTCTTCGTGCGACTGAATGATGGGCGATTGTGTGGACACGCGCATGATCATCGGCACGCATTCCTTTGATGTACCGAAAACTAACCGATCGCTCACGATTACTCTCGATTATAGGAGATGATGGCCACTCACAGACGATCATGCTCTCTACACAATCGTGCGTGCCTATAGTCGTCCATCATGGCCGATTGTGTAGAGGAGCCTTTAAAGATTTATCCATGTTCGAAGTAACCGTAACAAAAACTTATTTTTCTCCACCAGTTTCATGTAAGCACTAAAAAAAATAAGCTGTTTCCACACTGAAAATATTATGAAATCCTTCCACTGACACTTCTTAGGGAAGCATATGCGACAATGTTAGTTTGTGAATTACAGGTTTACCTCAATTAATTTCGCACCAGATTAGGCATAATTTATCACTCCAGACAATACGTTCATACTCAAAATATGGGATGTAATTTAATATATTTTAAAAACATCATCTATTTTGGAAACTCCTTGCTTATCTTTCAACAGTTTAGTACGCTGTTTACAGGCTTCTTATTGGAATTTTGACGTGACGGTTGAAATACACGCAACATGGCCGACATATTCCTGATCACTTCTCTTCGTTAATGACGAGTTTCGGGGATTCATAGGGCGGCAGGGTTATACCACACCAAACTACACGACGGAGCTTACTGTCACACCACCACGATCTCATCGAGCTGATTCTTACCTTCTGTCAGGCAGATTCTGTCTTCGAGTGTTTTCCTACATACATCTTGAATAGAGGGACTGCGTTGACTCAAAATTCGAAGAGCCGCACGAGAACTGATGATATTGGTAAAGTTTGTCGTTAGCGCTGAAAACCATACATTCTGAGCTGCTTGACGTACTATAGGTTACCCAGAAACCTATTCCCAGTTTGGGCTTATATCTGAAAACACACTGTCGAGAAAAAACACGTGACAGGGCTGCCAGCAGTTCAATTTCTTTTCTCAAAAAAAAAAAAAAAAGATGAAGCGGTTTCCAGACATCTGCAAGGGATTAATTGTTTTGAACTGAGCGTAAAACAATTTGCAAAAGATTCCTTCTTCGATTACCGATGATTTAAAATAGCAGAAATATACGATTCTTTGCATTTAAGCCGCTAATAGAATTAAATCAAAAAGTTGAAATCTGTACGTGATCGATATTTGTATCCGTACTCAATTGTAATGCCTTATACCTCCTTCGTGTTGCTTGGATACAACAATTTCCTTTCAGATTATACATTAACATAATTGAGTAATCTTTGGTCGATTGCAGTATTTTCTTATGCGACTTGTAACGTAACCATGAACGTTACGGTTATATTTGGAGTGGATAGTGTAATCTGTATGTAAGGTCTTTGGCGGTGGGCGAGCGCCGAGCGCGGTGAGTGGGGGTCGGTGATGGACAGTGGTAACGTACGGAACAGCCGGCGGGAACGGAAGGTCTACGGCAGTGTGTTTATCCCGTGAATACATCGTACGGCCGCTTGGCGTGTGTTCCGTACTAAAGAACGCTGTGGGATGTGTGCTAAAGTATATGTGGGACTATGAAGGTTCTTCCGAGAGACCTGATTCAATATAAACTGTGTTTAGTAAACTACTGCAGAATCGGACTATGGCGATTGTTTGTTAATTAGTTTCGAGAATTGTGCTCACTGCTTATTTATCTTTTGTACTGTACTTGAATCTGCTATCTTCGGTGACGAAGAAACATTAGTATTATTGTCTGGTGGCATGCTTGTGGACTGTGTAGTCTCAGAGGAATAAATCTACCAAAACTAGTATGCATATGTGTTTTCCTTCTGTGACTTTAATTAACCAATTAGCATAGCCGAAAGACTGGCGACCGCACGGCAAAACGAACCTTTAATTAAAAGAGTAATTAGTGGTGGAAGAAAGCTTAAGAAAATCGTGTTAGGAAGTGTAGCTGCTCAATTGCTTCAACGAACTTTTAACTATACAAACACGAATAGCGTGAGTACCCGTTTCATGGCTCAACGTGACAGGACAAGTTGCAGTTAAAATTGTTAAGGACGGACAGTGATTAATATAAAAAAGTGCTGGAAATAATAAGCAGTGAGTAGAGCGGGAAGACAACAATCGGCGATGGTACGGCTACTTCGAGGCGGCGAGTGCACAACAATGTAATAAACGAGAGGACCCGAGCTTTCACGATCGGAACCGAGCAACCCAGTCCGACGGGAAGCCTCGCCAGAGCAACAACTCGACACCGGGGCAACGCGGTACATCGGAGCGACGCGACAGCGGAACAACGCGGGCACGCAGAAGCGGCGCGGCGTCATTGCGGTCGACAGCGGCCCGGTCAGCAACTGAGATTCTTCGAAAGGAAAGTGCGAACAAATTTTTAATTAAAGAAAGACACAAACTGACATTAAAATAATTAAAAAAAAATACTGTTTCGATTGGAATCACATTTCCGCGGTAGTAATTATTTCTTTGGCATTAATGAATCTTCAAATGTGCTACTGACTATGCCGATTGCAAATTTTATGCATGCAAGCATGATTTTATTCTGATTTGGGTCAAGTTATGTCAGTTTCTGTTAACGAATTAATATGTAGATTTTTTTGTTGATTTTCCAAAGAAGTGCAAGATTTATTTTTCAGTCTTTGTAAAAGCACAAACCGGCACGAATAATTCGCGATTTTTTAAGAGAAAAAAAATTAATTATTATTTTTGCATATTGAGTAACAGAGGTCTTTTTCCTTTTCTTTCGTTAACTTATTAAAGTTGAAATGCCGGACAACTGTGTTAGATTTGCTTAGCAAATTATTTTTCAAAAAAAAAAAAAAAAAAAAAATTATTTTATTTTGCTGTTAATTGGAATCGGAAAAAAAGGATATTTAATGTCGTAGTAATAACAAACCAGATATACGCCAGCTGTAGTTGAACGGGTTTGCTTCAAGAGTTTCGATTTCATAGATAGAGATTTCTGTAGAGTTTCTGTAATTTTTTTTTTGTCATTGATAGTAGTGTATGTATTCAATTGAAAGTGTATTTTATGACATGGTGTATATCTTGTTTGATAGTTAAGTTAAAGATTTGGAAACAGAATTTTACCTTCTTTCTGTGCTAATGTATAGTGGTGTATTCTGTTTGCTGGATTGACGGCGTTGGTTACTTCTTGTCTTTTCTACAACGGAAGACTGAATTTGTTGTGTGAAATAATTTCGTAATATGGCATCTGAGCTAGAGGGTGGTGTGAATGGAGGGATGGTGCTGGGAGGTGAGTCCCTTGGTGACGCACCCAGTGTAGACATTAATCAGTCCTCCCTTACTGTGTCGATGACGAGTTTTGCTAGTGAATCAGAAGTTGACAAGTCAAGAGAAGTGGTTAGGGAAAGTAATGAGGCGTCCATGTCGGAAATGTTTTGTGCTTTCCAGGGACAATTTGTCATGTCAATTCAGTCCCTTCTTGAAGCTAAATTCAATGAAAACAAGATTTCACTTGAATCCAAATTAAATGAAAATAGTATTTCACTTGAATCCAGATTAAATGAATCACTTGCATCCAAATTAAATGAAAATAGTATTTCACTTGAATCCAAATTAAATGAAAATAGTATTTCACTTGAATCCAGATTAAATGAATCACTTGCATCCAAATTAAATGAAAATAGTATTTTGCTTGAATCTAAATTAAATGAAAATAAGGAGAGTATCGAATGTCTTCGGGATGCTTTTGAATCGCGACTAGGGCGGTTTAGAGAAGAATTGACCCAGTATAGGGAACTTTGTACGCAACAAACTGCTGAAATATCGTGTAAATTGACTCAGTATCGTTCAGACTGCGAACAAGTAACTAGTGTTTTGCACCAAAATATGGAATCCCTAAAGAAAACAGTCGAGCTTATAGAAGATAACCATGATGAAAGATTGTCGAAGGTGGAGACTTTAGGAGAAACCCTTACCGAAAAATACACGGTAGTAAAAGAAGAAGTTGACCATTTAACAGTCGGCGTAGAGAAATTGTCGTGTCAGGTGGAAAAGGTTAAGGCTTCCACTGCAGTGTGGGTGAATGAAAAGTTACAGTTACAAGAGAAGCAAATTGAAAAAAGTCTAAAGTTACGAGTTCCACAAGTTGTGCGAGAAGAGGTTGTCAAATGTCAAATCTTGCCAAATGTGAATGCGCTCACTGCGTGCATGGTAGAAGAGAAAGTGGACTGGGAGGACTTTTGTGATAGTGGGGGGATACACCCAGTTGATTTTGTTAAGAAGTTTGAAAATTTTGGGCCGTTCTGTAGGGCCGTAGAAAGAAAGAAGATAGAAATGTTCAGTAAACATATCAAGGGGAATGCCCGAATGTGGGGAGAACGGGCTGCAGATAATTGCGAGACGTTTGAGGAGTTTAAGTCAGCTTTTTTGGAACATTTCTGGTCCATCGACCGGCAAATTGCTGTTCGGCGGAATTTAATGATGGGAAAACCATACTCGCCGGGTGGTGGCACTCAGCAAAATTTTTTCTTGAAGTGTGTTAATTCTTGTAAACATTTAAGTTCACCATTTAGTGAAGGGGAATATGTGCGGATGATTAGTGCGCGTTTGCCCGAGTCGACACAGCTTGTATTTGTCAGTCACAATATATGTACCATTGACGAGGCGGTAAAGATGTTGGGTCGGCTGGACGAACAAGAGAAAAGTATAAGAGCAAAAGAATATGGGGTGAGGACACCCACACATTACGCGGAGAAATCGCAATCGGAAGGGGACAGAAGTAGTTCACATCAGCAGCAGGAGAGCTACAATCATTTTGATAACAGGAATCGAGGCGGCTACAATAACCGCGGGCAAGAGAGGAGGATTTGGACGTGGTCGTGGAACAGGGGGAGTAGGATTTAGAGGTGAATATAATGGATCAACTGGAGACGATTGGCCCCGAGGAGAGTCAGTAAATCAGGTGCAGGTGGCCGTGGTGGAGAGTGCACCACAGGTAAACTAGTGCCTGTCACTGCTTCAGCCTCAGCGGGGACAGGAGACGATACGAGGCTATCAAAAGAAGAACCAGAAGACAATACGAGGGGGCGAGATGAAGATGAGATTTCTAATGAACCAATTACAAACGATCAAGGAGAGGAAAGAGTGATCTGGACGAATGTCGGAGATTATGCTAAACTGTTCATCGCTAAAGCGCGCATTCATGAGGAGGAGAGTGATGACTCGTCAGAAGAGTGGTCAAGTTGGAAGGAGATAAGGTGGTTCGGACAAGAAAAGGCAAAGATAATTTCAGAACTAACTTATAGATCAAATGGAAGAGAAACTGTGAATAAAAATGATGTTTGTGAGCCAGATGAGCAGGAGAATGCTTGTGTGACTGACGACAAAATTGTTAAGAAAGATACTGTAGTAAAAGAAGAAATAAGGTCAGTAGAAGAAGATGGAAGACAGCGAGAAGCAGTCCTTGAGGTGAAAGAAACACTTCAGGAGATAGAAACAGTGAAGCCTGAAACTTTGCCGGAAGGGAATCTCGAAGTGAAACATTGTATGATGGTAAATGAGAACTATCCATTATGTAAAGACACAAAACAGAAGGTAATTAATGGGAAGAAAGAGACTAGGCAGAATAGAGGATACTATGTGAAGCCAGAAGAAAGGTATTTGCTGAGAGAAGAAAGTTGGAAGAGGCACAGGAAGAAGTTACGGTTATATGATGAAGCAAAGAATGTAAATAAGAAGAAAGGAGGTAGAAGAGAAGAGAGTTGGAAGAAGCGTAAGAAGAAGCGGGGTTTAATGCTGTTTGGTGAAGGAAGGAATATTGTAAAGAAAAAGAAGTAGGTACATTAGGTAGAGAGGGTGAGGTACAGTCTTCAGTTGCCTCACTACGCATGATGGAAACATCCATGCATAAATGCCTTAGCGTTATGGTAGGTTTAGGTTTTCAGGTTGTTTGGTCATCACAATTATTTCTTCTATGGTATTGCACAGTGGTTGTATCAAATGTCTTTTGCGGTTGTGCGCAGATTAGCGACCCGCACACTCCTTGTTTTGGTGCAAACGCATTTTAAGGCGTCACGAGTAAAGAAGGAGATACGAAAGTTTAAAGTTTTGTACGAAGGTCCCTATAGGGTCAAAGCCTGTTTGAGGGATAATGCTTACAAATTAGAATATGCCGATGGGAGAGAAGTTGCCGGGACTTTCAATGTAATTTCTCTGAAACCTTACAAATATTTTGGTGAGGAGGGGAGTGTCGGTGGGGTGTCAGGCACCGGATAGAGGGGCCCAGCTCACAGCACTGTCGCATCTACCGCACCTCCAAGCTTTAAGTGTTGCCATGATTTAAGTAAGTTTTCAGTAGTTTCTTGTAACAATCAATCGCAGTCACAATTAGAATGTGTAAGAGGCTGTGTCAATAAGTTAGTGGGGTAAGGACTTTTGGTAGTTGGGTACAGATTGGTGACCCACGTCGTATTAATACACAGTTACGGAAGGCATTCTTGCTGGTTTGTGTTTCCCAGTAATTTTAGCCCCGAGGCTGGACAATGTACTTAGAAGTGCTGTTTTCCCTTTCATTAAAGTGTTAAGACGATTTAAATGTGGCGCAGCGTAATATCAGTTTGCGTCTTTCCGCGTGTGGAGTGATCAGTGTTGGTGTACAACAGTCAGTGAATGAGGCACCTGCCTGAGCAGGGCACACTGTCAGTGCACAGTCGAAGTAAACAAGGCACGATTCAGTGCATGTGTCATACATCAGAAAAAAAAGAGGGAAAAATTGTTGTCAAAATATATTGTAACTCAATTTGTAATTTCTTGGTTATATGTCATGGATCTAAGCAAGGACATATGGAAATTGAAAGGTTTGATGATTTGTTTCATGCTGTTTCAGACTGTGTGTGTTATTCTTAATATGTATGTAATTGTGTTAGTTTAAGGATAAGCAAGCAGCCACCCAGACTCCCCTTTATGTTTGGTAAACATTTAATCTTGTATTTTTGTAAAATGTTTCTATGTATATGTGAACAAGTGTGGTTTGTGATGACAAAAGTCGGTGCTTTGTCAATGCCGACTTTTGCCACATTGTAACGGTGGGGGTGTAACGTAACCATGAACGTTACGGTTATATTTGGAGTGGATAGTGTAATCTGAGAGGTATGTAAGGTCTTTGGCGGTGGGCGAGCGCCGAGCGCGGTGAGTGGGGAGTCGGTGATGGACAGTGGTAAGGTACGGAACAGCCGGCGGGAACGGAAGGTCTACGGCAGTGTGTTTATCCCGTGAATACATCGTATGGCCGCTTGGCGTGTGTTCCGTACTAAAGAACGCTGTGGGATGTGTGCTAAAGTATATGTGGGACTATGAAGGTTCTTCCGAGAGACCTGATTCAATATAAACTGTGTTTAGTAAACTACTGCAGAATCGGACTATGGCGATTGTTTGTTAATTAGTTTCGAGAATTGTGCTCACTGCTTATTTATCTTTTGACTGTACTTGAATCTGCTATTTTCGGTGACGAAGAAACATTAGTATTATTGTCTGGTGGCATGCTTGTGGACTGTGTAGTCTCAGAGGAATAAATCTACCGAAAACTAGTATACATATGTGTTTTCCTTCTGTGACTTTAATTAACCAATTAGCATAGCCGAAAGACTGGCGACCGCACGGCAAAACGAACCTTTAATTAAAAGGGTAATTAGTGGTGGAAGAAAGCTTAAAAATCGTGTTAGGAAGTGTAGCTGCTCAATTGCTTCAACGAACTTGTAACTATACAAACACGAATAGCGTTGAGTACCCGTTACAGACTGAAGAAGCAGCCATTTGCTACTTAAGGAATTGTTTTGCGCACACACGTACTTGGTATTCATCTGAATACCAGTTCTTTTTGGTTTTCAATTAATACAGTTCGTTACGAAAATTTCGTTCTCTCTCTCTCTGAGCACTATAAACTTTGGTTGGAACAGGCCATGCTGAGGCGGGAATAGAACAAGTCAGGGTAGTCCTTGTCCCTCTCATATCCTCACAGGATGAAGAATATGTTTTCCTACGGATTTACCCCTCGTCGACGTCGTGGTCATTAGGGAGCGGGAGAGGAGAGAATGAAAGGAATACGAAGGAATTCGGTCATGGCGTTCTGAAGAATTATCGTGGCATTCACCTGGAATGATTGGGGGAAATCATGGAAAACCCAAATCTGGATGGCTGGACGCGCATTCAAACCCACGTCCTCCAGAATGCGAGGTCAGACATTATTAATTAAATTGTAACTTGTTGAATTCAGTAGTAAATAAATTAAACACTACGTCGGCTTAGTGCGTGTACTAAAATTGTCTCCACTTGATCAGAAACAGAAATATTGCTCACGTCTTAACTGACGACAGGAATTTTTTTGTGACTCTTTCAGCCGGTAACGATATCTTACTTGGAAACCATCAGACTTGTTAAGAACGGATTTCAATCTCCTTCACATATGTTGACGGGTACACAGCATAATGATATGTCTGTGGTATAGTCGATTCTCAAAATGCCCCCTTGTTATTGAGAAATTCACATGCATAGAAACAAAAAATTCTAAATGTCGGGTATATAGTATTATTTGCCCTATTAATCATATGGCGGCGTAGTCTATGCGGTAGTGTGTTGACATAATTATTTTCTGACCTAAGTTCAAATCCCCCCAGGTTCAAACATTTTTATTTATTTTCATCTTCAGAAAATATCGAGCTTGACATTTTTATTTTGTTAAAACTTCATTTACACGCTTTTATTGAGTGAAATATTAAACAAATCGTATAACCTACAACTCAGCGTCATTTTTTTTCCCCGAAATTCTTTTTTTCGTAATGAATTCACGGGTCTAGCGACGGATTGTCTTTTCACAACACAAATCGGCCGCACACCCTTGAAAACTTCATTGCAATCATACGTCAGGAAAGTGTCCATTCTTAGATTATTTTTTCACTTTTTGTTTATAAGTTGTTTCGGTGCGTTTTCAATTGAAATAGTTACGATCATGTTATTTATTTCATCTTCGTCGTTTCTTTACTTGTATAACATCAAGAGATATTTTAAACGAAATACGTAGCATTGGGAAGATAGTTTTTTCTTTGTTTCTTCTACACTCTATTTGTTCCAAGAACCGTTACTTGTAAATGGTTTAAAATGAAATAGTAGGTCTATCCGTGACGAAAAAATGGAGCTCAACAAGGAAATGGAAGAACAAGTAACAAAGCTTATAAACAGTGCAAAATTCTTATGTCAGATTCCAGTTTACTAGTAGATTCGCCTGCTGACTTAATTTCATAGGGTATCGACGAGTCATATTAGGAAGCCATTGTTGATATATGGGCCGAAATTATGTTTGGTGTAGGCCTATCTGTTATAAGCAATGTGATTTGTTTTAAATTTTATTTCGCGCAATAAAAGTGTGCAAATGAAGTTTTAACAAAATAAATAAGTCAAGCTTGACAATTTTCGAAGATAAAAACAAATAAAAATATTTGATTCTGCGCGGATTTGAACTTGGGTCAGAAAATAATGATGCCAACACGCTTCTGCATAGACCACGCCGCCACTTCGTAAATTAGGGCAATAATTTACTAGATACCGGACATTTAGATTTTTTTTTTTTTTTTTTTTGTATGCATGCGAATATCTCAAAATGTAGGGTGTATTTTGAGAAACGGCTATACCACAGACATATATGCTGTGTACCCTTCAACATATATGAAGGAGATCGAAATCCGTTCTTAACAAGTCTGATGGTCTCCAAGATAAATTCCCATGTAGAATAATTCAAAGGAAATAACATAAAACATGAAATGGGTGTGCACCAATACGGAATAACTGTTCGAACAAAATTATGTGTCGAGTTGAGCTGTGTTATGTCACGCGCGACAAAATACTAAAACAGCTGACGAGCGAGGTCAGTAGTCGAGATAACAAAACAGAAGAGGGCTGCTACCACTAGCGCCAGACCAGAGGCGGCGGAGCTTTCAGCAACTACGCGCCGTGTTTTCAGTTTGCTTTTGAGTCCATATCCTGCCATCAGTCTAAGAAATTTAGTGTGTCAAAATATTAATAAAAAAATGCGTTAAAATCTTTTTACTGATTACAAGTATTGCAACAAATATAATTCGGTAGACGTTATACCGGTACTGCAAACATCATATTTATTGCCTTAAACAGGTATGTGTTATTGATAGTAATGAAACAGTTTATGCATTTTGTTGTTTCTAGTTGTGTGCCTAGTACTTTGCATCAGGTTGATACTTTGTTACTTTTAATAGAATGCGAGCTGAACTGGAATCATCTGTGAAGCTGTTTCTATTCCAGTCTTTAATGTCATCCATTTTTAAAATAACGACTCGCTGCTATATGCTGAGAAAACATTTTCCTTCTATGAATGATAATCTTTCTGTTTCGATTATTTTCAAACGTTCTGGCCTCGCATTCGGGAGGACGCGAGTTCGAATCCCCGTCCGGGCATCCAGATTTGGGTTTTCCATGGTTTCCCCAAATCACTCCAGGCGAATGCCGGGATGGTTCCTTCAAAAGGCCGTGGCCGAATTCCTTCACGTTCCTTGTCCCCTTCCTTTCCCGCCTCTAAGGGAGCGTCCATAAACCACGTAAGCTCTATTTTGGCCTCATGTGAACCCCCTCCTCCACACGTAGCACTGACGTGGCTTTTTCATCCCACTCCCCCTCTCTCCACGCAGCACGTAGCGTTTTCCCCTATTGATTCCAGAAGACATTTTAATACTATTTTCTCTTGTCAGACTATCGTAAATTACATACACAGATAATTAAATGACGGAAATAAATATCCACATGCTGTTGTGTGTTCTGTACCATTTTAACTGTGACAAATAATATGAATGGAAAGCTACGTGGCCTGGCTCGCAACTCCCTCCCCATCCCCCTCACGTAGCCCAACGTACTTTCTCAGCCAACCCCTCTCCCCCCCCCTTTAGATCCGAGCAACGTAGTTTATGGACGCTCCCTGTTTTGTGCTCAGTTCATAAGAATCACTCACTGTGCGATAACCGAAACCCGCTCCAATTTTCTTGAAAGAAAATTAAATAAATGTCGTTGCCCTACATATATGTCCTCGCTTGCTGACGATTAGGGCGCAATTTTAGTTTAAAAAAAAAAAAATCAACAGCGTCTGTACTGCCATTTTTATAATACAAGCCGCAAACCCGAAATACATTTATCGGTAACCTGTACCTCTAAAAGTTACCATATGAGACGAACGTCAATTCAATCAGCCTGTAATGTATTCCAATGCTAGGAAGAAAGGAAAAAATTAACAATTTTTCGATGGCTTTTACGTCGAGGTCATTAGAGAGGAGAAAGGACTGAGGGCAAGGAACGGGAAGGAATTCGGGCATGGCCTTCTGAAGCAACCATACTTGCATTCGCGTGGAGTGATTTGGGGAAAACTTGGAAAACCCAAATCTGGATGCCCGGACGGGGAACTCGAATCCGCGTCCTCCCGAATGCGAGGCCAGAGCGCTAACCGCTCACCCACCACGCTCGGTGCTTTTAATTTTGTAACAATTCAAGATCCATCCAGAAAAAATAATCCACCATGGTACATCGGCCAAGAAAGGTAGAAATAAGCTGGATTAGGTTGTAGTGATGTGGCGGTAATATGACTGGATAAAACTTCATCGTCTAGCGCAGTGCTAAGGGTGCGTCCATAAACTACGTGGATCGGTCTAAGAGGGGGGGGGAAGTGGCTGGAAAACTGCGCTGGGCTACGTGAGGGGGGGGGGGGGTTCCGACCCAGACCACGTAGCTTTCCTTTCATATTATTTGTCACAGCTAAAATGAGGAACACAACACGCAACAGCATGTGGATATTTATTTCAAGTCTTTTTATTATCTCCGTATGTAATTTACGATAGTGTGACAAGAGAAAACAGTACAAAATGTCTTCTGGAATCAATAAAGGAAAAATATACGTCCTGCGTAGGGAGGGGGGGGGGGGGTTAGAAGGAAACGCCACTTCGGACTACGTGGGGGGAGGGAGGAGGGTTCACAGGAGACGTGGTTTATGGACGCTCCCTAACCTGAACACGTCACGAATCGACCAACAGCCGGAATTCATTACTCCCGTTTTGTGTATTTTAATCGTCACGGCAAAATTTTAATAAGAAGTCTGCAAAGAACGTCCGAACAGCTACCAGAATAGTCTGACGTCATAAAATATGCCAGGTCTGAAATAAAAAAATTTCGGGGTAAGACTGTAATCCATAAATGAAAATCTTCACATGTGTTTCCCTAAGAAATGTGTGCCAGTAGAAGGACTTTATATTATTTTCAATGTGAAAATTATTTTTTTAAGTGCTTGTCACCGAAAAATAAGTGAAAGTTCTGCAGAAAAATGAATTCGTATTACGGAAACTTTGTGTATAAATAATTATTTAATTCAACAAATACCACACAGTAATGCAGAGAAATGGATGTAGGAAAGAAAATGTGTTGGTGGGTATCGAACCCCTGACCTGTTGGCCCCTGCTGCTGTATACTCTGCATGTGAAGTATTACCATCTACGGTATAAAATGAACGGCATTATGATGACGTGTTACTATAATATGCATCCAGTTAGTTCGAAACCCATATTCTAACTGGAAGTGTCTAACTGAGTAATAACGATGCTCCAAACGAAACTTAGACGCAAACCGCAGCTGCTAACACAGACACAATATCCCTGTTGTGTTTGTGTTGGTGAGCTCAGCTGTTTGTCGCGAATGCTGACCACCTGTTGCTCTCCTAATAAGGCTGTGGTCACAGTGGATGCGTGCACTGACGACCAATTGGACGTGCGCGCTCGCGCGTGTTCGCCGCAGTGAAACAAACACTGCAAATCAGGTCAGTGTGGTCACAGTGGAAGCGAGTTGGCCGTCAGTTGACGCGCGCGCGCGCACGTCCAGATTCTGGAAGCAAGTCTGTTTGGTTTTTGCTGCGTGCACGTACGTCCAAAATGAATACAGAGGGGTTGATTTCTTTAGTTTTTGAGACAAAACCTTTGTGGGATCAGACCTCAAAAGAGTACCATAACCGTGAAGTTGTGGCAGGAAATCGCATCAGAATTAAATGAGTCATGTGAGTACCCAACATTACGTTAAATAAAATAGGATTGTTAAATATATATATATATATATATATGAAAATTTGAATAATTTTCTTGTATATTATCATCATTTGGTACATATCTTTTTTTGGGACATAATAATATTTGCATTGTGTAGTTAAAATATTGAGTTACAATTTTATAGAAATTATTATTTATCACTAAAGTAACATATTAAGTGGTACATCAAATTATCTATCAAAAATTAAAAGCTAATTTTAGCTATAATTTACAATCGATCATTCATAACTAGTAATTTATAATTGTTACAATTATTGACTGTTATCGATTACTATAAAGGCTACATTGCATTTTATTACAATCGACGTTTGTTTGGACATCACAAAAGTACTTTTTAAATCCTTCACGGATTTCATAAGTTAGTTACTCGTGATGGTTTTGGTGATTGTAAGGAATAACTATCAATATTTGCAGAGATCTGGTGTTGCGTGTTTTTTGACAAGCCTTCTTTATCGATGATTATGTTGTGCAACAGGCGAACACATTTGACAATTGTATCAATGTTTTCAGGGCGTACCTCTATTTCCTTCATCAGTAACCTCCATTTGGCACTTAATATGCCTAAAGCACACTCAACTACTCTCCTTGCTCTCGAAAGTCTAGAATTAAATGTTTCTTCATCTCCTCGTAAATCTCTTCGAGAATAGGGCTTCAATAAATATGACTTCAGTGGATAAGCTTCATCTGCTAATAAAACGTGATGCAAGATAATGTAAGAACCTGGTAGAGGTCTTGGTTCAGGAACATGTAGTGAATTATTTTCAAGGTGATGAAATATCAAGCTTTTACTAAAAATTCCACCATCACTCGGCTTACCATAGCTTCCAACGACTATGTAGATAAATGTATAATTCGCATCAGCAACTGCTTGAAGCACGATGGAGTAGTACTGCTTATTGTTGAAAAACAGTGAACCATAATGGGGAGGGCATTTGATTCTTATATGCTTTCCATCAACACAGCCAATACAGTTAGGAAAATTCCATTGGTTAAAAAAATCTTCCGAAATAGTTAAAAACATTTCTTCAGTTGGGAAAGGCATATGATTAATATGAAGTTCATCCCATATTGCTTGACAGGTTTCATAAACAATTGACGCATTTGTATTGTGGGCCATTCTGAACGAAAATGATAATGCTCTGAATGACATTCCGGTGGAAAGGTATCTGAAACAAAATATTTAGCATTATTATGTTTTCGAACAGTGATTATTATAAAACTTTATAAAATACTCACAAGAAACAAACACTATTAAAGTGACTTTGACAGAATTATTCAGGAATTTTTAACACTTTTATTACTTTTTTGTGAATAATGGTAACACACACTTTGCATTTCGGAACTGTCCTCCACGTTTTGCCGCATTACATATTACATGAAATGTATTTTTTCTTTTAGGTGCAATTGTTAAGGGAAAATGGAGGAGTCTGAGGGACAATTTTCGTAAAGAGCTGGCCAAGATTAGTAAAGGCCACTCTGGCGATACGGGAGGCAGTCATGTGAAATCGAAGTGGACCTACTTTCAGATGACATTTTTGAAAGATACTCTAGCTGGTAGAGATACGTGTAGTAATATACCACCCCTGCAAAATGCAGAAGGAATAGAAGATGACGTTACTTTAGGTTCCGATGACTCATATTTGGAAGACGCTGATGAGCAATATAATGAAAATCAGTTACCAACAATGGAACAATCGACAAGCAAATCATCTTCCGTTTTCAGACGGCCTCCTGCAAAGAAATTTAAAAGAAATGAAAGCATAGAACAAATGATATCTTTAGAAAAACAAAAACTTGAAGTCTACAAGCAAAATGTCATTCATAACAATGACGCTCATTATCAGTTTCTGATGAGCTTGTTACCAGAACTAAAAAAAGTGCTAGCGCACAGACAATTGCATGCTCGCATTAGAATACAGCAGGTACTTATAGAAGAACAGCAGCAGCCACCATCGTCATATTGGGTTCATACAACATCTCCATCAGCACTGCCAACGAGACCGCAGTCAACCTCATCGTCATCAAGTTGTCCGCCATACAGTCCGACAACTCATCACGAGCAAGAAACGCCTTATCAAGGAACAACCTCTTCATATTCTACAGCTGACTATTAAACAAATTTTCAGTCTACTGAGTAACAACTTATAATTAATTTTTTATACAATTTCCTTGTTGCTGTACTTGATTTGAATAAATGTGATTAATATTAAATAACTTTGAACAAATAGTTGAAATTTTTAAACCAATAATTTTCTATAACGCTCACTTAATGTACCAAAAATTCTTATTTTATGTTGAATAAGCGATCACCCTGGTGGTTCAGTGGTTAAGGCGTCTGATTTGAGACTGAAAGGTTCCCAGTTTAAATGCCTTTCTAGGTGCGGATTTTCGAAGGTCCTAAACCCGACCTTCATCTTTTGCACAGCTTGCTGTAAAATGTGAAATATGTTCTAATGGTTGTTCAGATTCAACATTAAACTGTAGGTTCCCTCTGGGGCAACAAGTCTAGTTATATACACGAAGCAAATTAAATTAAAAACGAGGGCTTAACATGGTCCTGATTGGTCCATACGAACATTCATTTGGAATAAGCTTTTGTGATAATAGGCGTGATTCTGACATTTCTCTTCGTTGTGTGTGCCTGTGCCAGACGTCACGCAAGCCACTGTCAGCTGTCCCTTAGTCCGGACATGGCACATTGTAAACTACTCTTGGCATGGGGTGGAAGGGCATTCGATTATTGCAGCAACCAGTGAGCTAGAATAGCAATTAATAAAGATTTATAAACGTTTCTCGGGAAACAAACCGAGTATTATTATTATAACTTACCTCTACGGGGAGGATATTTATCGTCGTGTTAAGCGACGTGAGAAACTTCGCAAGAAGAGGTCAAGACTTCTTAGCCGAAATATTGTGCATCAATAATAATATTACTCGGTTTGTTTCCCGAGAAACGTTTATAAATAAACAACGCCGAGAACAATTGCATTCATTTATAATTATTAAGATGTTTGAACGATTTATGAACATTCAATTGAAACACATAATTTATGTCGTGTAAGCTTAAGTCACTAATTGGTAAATAAGGTGACTGTTAGCTTTATCTGAGCTTAGTAATCTATACACAAGAGATTCTTTAGCACTATCTATTCAATCAATTTCCAAGGTTTTTTTTTCTTTTTTTTTAATACACAACTTAGTTTAATAATAGAAACTACAGTTATTTATTTACCTTAATGTAACTACAAGTTTCTCCATAGGTGCAATGCAACTCCGGAAATTACTCTGTTTCTCAATTTTCGAACTTATTTTCTCTAAAATATAGTTGAATGTTTCTGGCCGCATTCTGAAGTAGCCGAAGAATTTTTTATTATATTTGATTAGATCAGGGAAAAGTAAAGCAAATTATCTTTGAGTTTCCTTGGTAAAATTAATATCACTAATCCAACACTCTTTTTCATTTTCCAACAAGACGAGTCTTAGTACAGAATTATCTAAAAACATCCAGTCAGTTTCCAGTTTTAATGAAATTATGAAATAATTCCAATTTTCACTGTGACAACAACTACACTGACGAGCGCGCACGACAAACTCCGATACACTGTGACCACAACCACACTGACGAGCGCGCACGAAGTTTTCGCATGCGTTATAGGTCGTCAGTGTACGCATCCACTGTGACCACAGCCTAAGCAAATATTCGGTCTTTTATCTTTTACTGTATGTTGATTATGTTTCTAGGCACTATCATGGATAGAACACATTATTTATTGTCGTTATTAACATTCTTGTAATCCTTTAGTGTGGGACAGGCCCAATATTGACATCGCTTTCGCTACATCTCGCGAGACATGCATTTTCTTTGAAGTATAACTCACTGTCCATTTTATAAAAAGAGCATCCGGTTCACTTGGCCTTAACGCTTCGCATCTACCACACAAAATGGCGCCAAACCACACAACACCCACCATGCACCTCTCGAGTTTAAGACACCGAGCGTGGTGGTGTCACGGTTAGCGTTCTGGCCTCGCATTCGGGAGGACGGCGGTTCGAAGCTCCATCCGGGCGTCCAGATTTGGGTTTTCCATGGTTTCCCAAATCACTCCAGGTGAATGCCGGGATGCTTCCTTCAAAAGGCCATGGCAGAATTCCTTCCCATTCCTTGCCCCCCATCCTTTCCCGTCTCTAAAGACCTCGCTGTTAAGAGACGTTAAGCAGTTAAAAAAAAAAGAGTTTAAGACGGATGATAGAGCTGTAAAAACTGCTTCATTTTCAAGTAACGATATCCCGCGAGGCTCGTGCTTAACCGTTTGTCTACTTTGGAGAATAGGTTAGATCGATATGCGCATATTGCAGTCTACGCTAGCATACTCGGGTGAGATTTCATTAGCAACAGTTGGCAACACGGCCTCGTATCGCGTATTCCCGTGTCGCCTCGCCCAGGACAAAGTTCTGACCCGTAAAAACCAATTCCATATTGGATTACTTTCAGTGGCGTAGTTAGGTCAACAAGGGCCTCAGTGCAAAAAATTTATTTTGGGCCCTCGGGCCAGACGGGCGACCTTTTTTTTTGCTTTGTGTGCTGGTAGGGGACCCCTGAACTGAGGATGGGGGCCCTTGGCCCTTGAATTGTTCTTTAGGGCCCCCTGAGCAGTGGTTGGGGCCACCCACCCTGAGCAGCGAGGGCCCTTGGTGAGGGGCTCCTGTGTTCTCAGGGGCCCCTTAGACGACGGTAGAGCTAAAAAAAGGTCGCCAGTTTGCCGTGAAGGCTCGTGGGCCCTCTAAACTGCGCTTGAGGGCCCCTAGAGGTGCGCTTAGGGGCCCCCTGAGCGTGAGGGCCCCGGTGCACTGCACCGCCTAGCCCCCTAGTAGCTACGCCCCTGATTACTTTGCAATTTACTTTTCCTATCGGCATTACAGTTGATCACGTGACTAAAATCCTAAATACATCACTAACACACAGAGTGTCCAGGAATGAAAGGATAATCCTGAAACCGCACATTATGTCCTACTATATTACAAGATTTCATTTTACTAAAAGTCTCACCATTTTCGAAATATTGATTTAAAAAAAAAAAATTCGAAACATGTTATTTTATCTGTTTATTCCATGCCATTTCTACAAATTAAGACTTTTCGAACCCTGTATTTTTTGTTTTTAATTTACTTAAAGTATTTGAGTCATCTATAACGTTCTTTTTCTCCTTAAAAAAACATAAAAATCTTAAATGTTGTAATTATTTTATACTTTTTTACGGTAGTTCAATCTACTAAAAACACCATTGTACATAATAAACTTATAGTAGAAAGTTGATGATAATGATTTAAAAAAAAAAAAAGTTTGTTGCCGTGGTGTGCATACAAATTATAGACGGAATAAATGCAAGTAATATTTTTTAATTCGTTAGCAGGGTTCAAAAAGTCTTAATTTGTAGTAATGACATGGAATAAACTGAAAAAAGTCACGTTTAGAAAAAAAAATCAATATCTCGAAAATGGAGAGACTTTACTAAAATAAACTTTTGTGATATAGTAGGACATGATGTGTGGTTACAGGATTATCCTTCCATTCCGGAACACCCTGTATAATAACGGACAAATAATCAGCATTCTATAAAGAACATTTATTAAAACAGCGTCTGATCAAATATTACGACTCACTTTCATCTCAAACGAATTATTTTTCTGTATCCAGCGTTGTAGTATGTCAATTTTAATTCTAATTTCATAATACGAATCAGTTTGGAACTACGGAATTCATAACTTGTCAATTTCTTAATTATTATTACTTTTTGTACAGCAGACCTGAATAAACAGTTAAAAGCAGAAACAGATCAGCACTGGTTGGCATTTTTGGTTAAGCAACGGTCCGCGATTGTGTTAGCAACAGTTGGTAGCCCTGCGGCTCTTCCGCTCCCTGCCTTTCTCCCCCCCAGGCAGCATCAATCTGTTTGCGTGTATTTGCGTTCACAATTTTCAAAGATGTACTGGGCCTATAACCACTTAATAAATCTGATACTTTCAAGCATATCATCTCTATCGTCAAGCATTATCAAGAAAGTCGTGGAAATTAAAAGAAATTCGTCTTTACTGATGGTCAGCGTCCTGGCTGTTCCGTTTAGTGTGCTCACCCCCATCCCCCTAGCCGTCACGTGTTGCATGGCTCACTGGAAACAAAGTAATGGCGCATCCCGTGAATTATTTATATTGTGACGGATATAAAACTAGTAACAAAAGAAAAATTTAATTTAATTTAATTTAATTGCAATGGAGCACAGGCTCCGGTGGCAATATCCCTACACACCCATCTTCCCCCTATCCTGCACCCACCTACATTTGCCCTCTACAATTTTTATCTTTAAATTCCATCAAAGTTTTCGGTAAATTATTCATCATTTCTCTTGGTAACTCATTCCAATCCCTGACACCCTTACCTAAAAAAGAGAATCTTCCCACACCCTTGTGCCTGAAATCGAGTGCCAGCTTGTGGTTATGGTCATCTTTTCTCTTCCATGCACTACTTTTTATACCTATTGCAATATCTTTCCATGCCTCATCACCAGTATATGCCCTGTACACTCCCATGACCCTCCTCATCCTCCTCCTGTCTTGCAATGAATCCCATTCCAGCTCCTTTATCATATCCGTCACTGATTGCATTCTGCGATAATTTCCAGAAACAAATCTAGCAGCCCTTATTAAACCACAGAAAAAATAAAAAAAAAAATTATTGCTGACAGTGATACGGTGTACACCTTGTCGACAAATAAAACAGCTTTCATATCGAATAAATGATCCTACATAATGTAAACATGTAAAAAGAACTGCGACAAATCAGATTTAAGAAATTTTTTTAATGCGAAACATTACGGGATGAAGTGAAAAGTGAAGAAAGTAATTTTATGTAATGCGTGTAAAATCAATTCTTACACCACTCTCCTTCATAACTCTATTCCTCACTAAAACTGAAATTTTTATAACATATATGCGTGATGTGCTTATAGAATGTTTAACCGTTGTAGATGTTCTCTTTTTCTTACAATATAGTAGCAATGACATTGATAACTGGTTTGGATTAACCAGCAAAACAGTAACTGTTATTGAAATAAGCAACGCTACAGAACTGCTGATATTTCCCTACGTTAATATTGCCACAGTATAGTCAGAGCGACATTTTGACTCCTGTGTCCTCTGGATTCCGCGGCAACAAAATCAAATGGAAACGTGTGTCTTTTCTTCGCGAACTTAGGAGCTGTTTAAACGATGCGCCATTTAAATGTCACATGTAGCGTTTCAGCAAATTGTTCAACTATTATCTGTTGTTTTTCGGTGCCGTTCCTGATATGGATGTGTCTATTATACGGACCGAGCGTGGTGGGTGAGCGATAATATTTCGGAGGACTCGGGTTCGCAACCAGGTCGGACCATCCAGATTTTTACTTCTTATAGTTCCCTAAAATCTCTCCAAGTGAATGCCGCGATGGATCATCAAAAAAAAAAAGGACATGTGCGAATCCTTTCCCTTAGTCCTTACGTACCTGTGATGACGTATAGACCAGGTTATTATATTTTCTGATTCCGTCTAATTAGCTAATGGCATAGTCGCAGGCTGCATATTCTGTTGAGACATATTGCATTCGGTGCTTTGCTTGAACACCTCCATTACGAGACACTTACAGAAAACTGCTGCAGTATTTGCATGTCACTTGTCTTCACTGCAACAGACCACAACAGCGATTTTTGTTTTGTTTATTATTGCTTATGGTTTTACAACTCGTCGACGTCGGGGTCATTAGAGGCAGCATGGGATTGGGGACAAGTAGCGGGAAGGAATTCGGCCATGGCCGCTTCAAGAAAGCATCCCGGCATTCGCCTGGAGTGATCTGGGGAAACAATACTAAACCCAGTTCTGGATACTCGAACGGGGATCACAACCCGCGTCCTCCAGACTGCGAGGCCAGAGCTCACTACCACAAGGGGGCGTCCATTAATAACGTGAGCTGAATTGGGGGGGGAGGGGTCAACGGAAATCACACGTGAAGGTTTGAAATTCTAGTAGAATTGTAGAGCTAAAAAAACGTCTAAAATTGACGCGAAAGTCGATTTTAGGGGAGTATTTTGGTCCCAAGACCGACCTTAGGGGAGGGGGCGGGGGGTATAACCGCCTTTCGGAGCATGAGGACCTAAAAAATAAGTTCTCAAAAAGTTCCGAGGTTGATTGGTAGGGGGGCGGGGTCTCGCTCAGAATCACACGTCATTTTAGTTGGTGGGGGGGGGGGGTTCCGACGAAATCTCGCGAAGTGTCACCACCAGAGGCGGGGGGGGGGGGGGGAATTCCTGAATAACACATCATGTAATTAATAGACGCCCCAACAGTAATGAGAGCAATCGTGACGTCACTGCTCTCGAATACGTCACACAACTCGTCATAAAAACAGAGCAGATATCCAGTTCGGAAAGTAACAGTTAAACCTTCAACTATTTTCATCATACACTAAGAACTCGGCATTAAATTAAGGAGCCTTACAGTGGATGAAGCATCTCGGCATTCGCGTGGAATGATTTGACGAAACCATGGGAAACCCAAATCTGAATTTCTGGACGGGGATTCGAACCGGTGTCCTTCAGGTTGCGAGGCGCCACGCTCAGTGCGGATGCATTATTCAAACTTGTAACACGGCGGCAGAGTGACGCTTGCTCTGACAGTCTAATTCCAAATTGGATTAACGTCAAACTGTTTATTTGACACTAAAATAACCAGGTTTGCAGTTCTGTCGCGATTCCGTAAAGTTTCTTAATCAAATCCCCAGCTAAGTAATAATTATGTAAACAGTGTTGCTTCATGTTTTATCTATTATACGATAAATAGCGCGAAGAAAAGTATGTTGTACCTATTTTGTTGCAACGTTGTTTCGACTCAGCGCAACAATCAAGTGCTCGCCAGACCGCTAAATCTCGCTCGTCAGCTGTTTTAGACCGATAGAATCCAGACGGGCCGCGCATTGTGATTGCGTTACTACCAAAAATTTGTCACCCATGTTACGAGATTCCCCCCCCCCCCGCCACGTGCTTTATGGACGCTGCACCGCGTGGCAGAGTTCTCCAGGCGATACGGCGGCCGTCCCACAGCTGCACTCCAAGTCCAGCCAATCAGCTTCTTTGTTCCAGCGCAGTCTCAGCTGATTGACATCGCCCGTGGCGTTACTTTCGGCCAAATTTGTGTCACGGCTTCCTGAAACAATGCGGCGCATCTGTCTATATTACGCAGTGCACATCTTACTTGGGAACCATCAGACCTGTTCAGAACGGATTTTGATCCCCCGAGTATATGTTGAAGGGTATTTACTCCATATGTCTGTGTTACAATTATTTCTTCAAAATGAGACCTAAGTATCGAGAAATTAACGTGCAAACATTTGTGAATATTGTTTAAATATTACAATTTTATTATTATTTTTATTTGCGGATAAGCCCATTAGGACTACGCAAAGTACTCAGAAGCGTTTGTTCGCTTTCCTTTGTGCCCATATTTCCTCCATACGCTTGCTATGGGCTTCTTTTCTCTCATCAGACCATGTTGTTCCTGATCTTTTCTTTAATCTTTCCTCCAGGTCAACTTGCCACTTGTTAATTTTTGATTTAAATGTGTCTCTGTTTTCGAAATCTTCTGGAACAATTCCTGCTAATTTGAGGTCTTTCTTGATTTCTCCAATCCATTTCATTGTATCCGATACTGATTTACTTCGGTTTTCATAGAATTCAACTATTTGTCTTGTAAGTCTGTTAGGGTTCATTCTTTTGATGTGTCCATAAAATTTTAGTCGGCGTTTTCTAATATCACTGTGAATGTCTGCATATTGTAGAATTTCCTGATTACTTTTGAGTCTGTACTGGTCTCCTATGAGTCTTGGACCCAAAATTTTCCTTATAATTTTGCGTTCTTTTTTCTCAATGTTTTCTGCATCTTTTTTTCTGTTAAAAATAAGTGTTTCTGATCCATAAAGACATTCTGGTTTAATAACTGTATTGTAATGTCTCAGTTTTGTGTGCTTGGAGATGCATCTTTTGTTGTAGACATCTTGTGTTAGGCGATAAGCTGTTTCCATCTTCTGGCATCTAATTTCATTAGCTTCTGCTTCAGTTCCATTCTCTCGGATTGTTTCACCGAGATACTTGAAGTATGAGACTCGTTTAATTTTTCCATATTTTGTCTCCATGTATTTTGGTGTTTCTTTATTGCAGGTCATAAATTCTGTTTTCTCGAATGAAATCTGTAGACCTACTTTCTCCGCTACTTCTTTCAAGAGTTCGATCTGTTTTTGGGCTATTGCAATGTCACGGGTTAAGATTGCTAAGTCGTCTGCAAATGCTAGGCAATCTATCTTTAATTTTCCTCTGCCTAATATAATTGGCTGGTCAATTCCAAGGATTGATTTTTGTTTCCGCCATTCCTGTAACAGTTTTTCGAGGACGCAGTTGAACAGTAACGGAGAAAGTCCGTCCCCTTGTCTTACTCCTGTTTTAATAATGAAGGGTTCTGATACATAATTTTTATGTGATGTGTAAAAATTTCAGCGTGGCGTATCAGTATCGCTTTTGCTTCCCATTTTGCGAACCCGGGTTCAAATCCCCATACTGGCAAATACTTTTATTTCTTTTTTTTATATGCATTAATCATTGAGCATTGATTTTATTTCATTTAAAATTCATTTACGAATTTTTTATGATGCGAAATAACTATTAAAACATTATTTACAATAATATAATTACTTACAGTAATATAATTACTTACAATAGATACAATAACCAATTTTTATTACAATGCTACGACCATAAAAGAGATATTCCGTTAAAGTTCCATTTCCTTTGTAGAACATGAAATATACCTGTTTCATAAAAAAAAAAAAACAATATACAATATATATATAAAAAAAGTTGGGACTGTATATTCTGTAATATTTTGTTTTAAAAGTTATTTCACATAATAAAAATTCGTAAATGAAATAAAATCAATGCTTAATGATTTCTGCATATAAAAAAAGAAATAAAAATATTTTCCAGTATGGGGATTTGAACCCGGGTTCGCAAAATGGTAATCAAGCACGCTACCGAAACGCCACACTGAAACTGTAAAATCATTCGCTAAAATTATAACATTTGCGCGTTAATTTCATGTTACCTAGGGCTCATTTTGAAGAAATAATTATAAAACAGACATATGGCGTTATTACCCTTCAACATATACTCGGGGGATCGAAATCCGTTGTGAACAAGTTGTAAAACAATTATATATTTTACTGGGTTAATTTAATAGCCAGTTCTGTCTCGAAGCCATGTAAAACTACAAAGTTTTACACTGCAAGTTTTTGTTTTACTCACTGTCAGTAATTATCAGGTATCGGTACTTCGCAGTTTACTCTTTAATCAGTCGCCACCAGAGGTTAGTCTACAGTACTAGAAATATAAAATGATACACACACATATCGGGAATACCAATAACAACACTCGTTTTATTCCAACAGTTTTGTACCATACACTAGTACTCTGACCACCAACTGGAAATTATTAAATAATTCTTATCCGAAGACTACAGATTCTTATTGAGTGAAAAGTTAATTAACTAACTACTCCTTGTCAATCAGAAGCAGATTGAATGTTCACAAAACAGTTGCTAGTTCACTATAGCACTTTCACTGTTCTCTAAATCCTTGTAGATGTACTTTTCACTGTATGGCGGGTTTCACGGAATCGACGTCCCCGCCACATTACATTTTCCGACGCGGACGCACGATTTACGTATCCAAGTGCCCGAGAATATTTTTTCTTCGCGTTGTACCAAACACATGTACACGCCACCACACTGTTCCCGCCACCGTTAACACCTTACTACTACTAATGATCGGCCACAGAGATTAGACTCTCGCAGCATATCGATAATCGATATTTATACCGATAACCATTAAACAAAGATTGCAAGCCCAATGTAATGTTACAACCCCTTCCAGGTCTCTGTTTACAAATGTGAACAAGCAGTGAACAATTTAAACAGAAACCGACAAACAGTCGAGGTGTGATTGGGTAGTTAACTTACTGCTCATAGGTACAAATTCACATACACAATTACACTCTTGTACAATGTAGTTGGTGGTCGGTACTCCTCAAACAAAAATTATATTTTCATGGGTACATCGACATTAAAGAAGCAGATACAAATTTCATATAGCATAGACAAACAGTTGTACATACAAAATAGCCAACTGGTTCTCTTTCAAAGCACAATATCCTTCATTGCTGTTATAGAGTCAGCTGTTCGTTCCCAAACTTAACCTTTAACGCAAATTACAACACAAAACGAAAAAAAAAAATTAAATTCACACGTTGGTTATGGGGCCACTCACTTCGTCACTATATACGGCCTACTGCAAGGACCTAGAGAGTGCACGACTAGGCCACTAGCCACCGGGTTAATATCACCACCGAGCTTCTTACATGAGTTTTATGGTTCACAAGGAAAATAAATGCCCGTTGGCGATAAAGGTCATCGACCTCCCGACACGTGTGCAGTACAGTAATGAGTTGGTCAACTTGAAAACAACCTAACAACTAAGATACATATCACCAGAAAAAACTTATTTACAACCTAAACTATTTACAAAATGGAGGTGGAGGGTTTCATGGGGTGTTCAGGATGCACATCACCCCTAGGCACTCCCTTCTCTTCCCCCACCTTGGGTCTTGAACAGATTTAACCAATACCTTTCTTGTCTTCTTTTCTTTTTCCATCCGGATCATCTTCAGTCGTGCTTACTTCTCCACCCCTTCCAGGGCAGACACTCTTCACATGCGCCTCGATTCTTTCCAACATCTCGAGAGCTTCCATAACATAGTTTGTCTGGAGACTGACGAAAATCAGCTGCATGGGTTCCGGCAATCTGGCCATGATTACCTCAACATGTTTGTGAACCATCCCTACTTCTCGGTCATCTGCAGCAATTTGAGAAGGTGGATAAGTTTCAAAATCATCCAAGAAATCTACTGGGTGGACCCTCCCTGATTCCTCAGACCTCTCGAGTCCACTATTCTCTTCTATGGGGTCATAACCTTCCTCTTCTTCTTCACTATAGTCTGGTGCTTTATTCCTTTCTTCTTCATCTTTGTCTTCGGTGTTTTCGATGTCTACCCCTTCCATGACTTTTATTACATTCGACGAAAGGGGGTTCGTCTCCACTTGCTCGGACCTTATCGGCTGTGTGATCTCTGTCTCAGAGATTCTGCTGGCCCGCAGAACTCTAACATTCTCCTGACTGATATGGGTTCTTTGACGATTGCAGCTTCCAGGGCATTGTAGTGGTCTGCCATTGCAGCTCTTAGATCCCTGAAATGTTCAGCATTTTCAGCTCTAATGGACTGTATAGCTTTTAAATTCTCTTCAAAGTAGTGTTCAAGTTTCTCTTCCAAAGAGTGACTTCTCTTCGCATTTTCAGTTCTTAATGCCTTGATATTCTCTTCCAAGGATCGGTTATTCTGGTTCATCTGGTTCATCAACTGCATAAGGATTTCCTCAACAGGCACTTTCTCGGTCTGCTCTCTTATTCCTTCCACAAAAGTTTCTTCAGTATTCATTTTCAGAGACTAAGAAAAAAACTACGCAGAATTCGAAAGTAAAAGGTGAAGGGGGGGGGGGGGAAGGGGTTAAAGTCACTATGTTTCCCACGCTCAAAATCAAAATAAAGAAACCAGTAACGAAATACCCACAGCTTGTCCCACCGACCTCACAAACAAAACAACTTAAGCTTCACCATCAAAACGCCGATAAACCAACAAATCAACCAGTACAACGCAGATGAACAGTAATATTTCAAACATAAACAAACTTGCAAGGAGGCATACAACGTGGATCTTCAGTAATCTTAGCTGCTACTCTGCTCCAATCAGAAATAGCTGAAAATAACACATCACTCACACAGAAATATAGGATTTAATTACTGATGATTGCTGCTGTGGGTGTAAGCTTCATATGCTTAACACCACCCTGGTAGCTCACAGGCTGGCAACCTGTAATGTTGCATGCAAGATAAAAAAAAATAAAAAAATTCCAAACGCAAAATGATTTCGATTATCGAAGTTACTCTGCCAAAATATTTTATTTTTTTTCAAAACAAAACTGAAAACTTTAGACTGAAAACTAGTAAGCATGCATTTAAACAATGATTTATAATTTTTCTTCTTGTTAAATATTTATTTATCCGCGAATTACGGTTCAATTTAATGGTACATTGCTCTTATGGTACCTATGAAGCTCGGTGTGAATACTACCCGGCGCTAAAAAAATTATTTCTCATTCACTTATTCAAAAAAAAAAAAAAATATAGGAATTTAAACTTTTCCGCGGCCGAACTTATTTTAGATTGCCTGTTCGGTGTCTTCTTATCTGCCGAAGACAGTCCCGCTACCGTCTCCCTCCGCGATGTACCACTGCGCCGCGAGGTGTAGTTCCTCTTCGTCTCCTTCCGCGTTGTACTACTGCGCCGCAAGATGTAGTTCCTCTTCGTCTCCTTCCGCGTTGTACTACTGCGCCGCGAGATGTAGTTCCTCTTCGTCGTTGACTTTACCTCCGTAATGTTAGCCTTTGGTTAGCAATGCTGTCTCTTTCTCTCGTAATTTCCTTGCACTCAGTTCCGCAACCACTGCACTTAACAATGTATTCGATCCAATACATGCGATACACGTACTGTATTGTTGTTTTTCGTTTCACTTTTCACTCAAAGTTTGCGTTTTCGGCTGGTTTTTATTTCTTCACTTTAACCAACTTCAAACCCAAGTCCATTTCACGTGCGCCATGTAAAACAATTTAAGTCCTGTCACGGTCGCCATGTAAAACAATTATATATTTTACTGGGTTAATTTAATAGCCAGTTCTGTCTCGAAGCCATGTAAAACTACAAAGTTTTTACACTGCAAGTTTTTGTTTTACTCACTGTCAGTAATTATCAGGTATCGGTACTTCGCAGTTTATTCTTTAATCACAGTCGCCACCAGAGGTTAGTCTACAGTACTAGAAATATAAAATGATACACACACATATCGGGAATACCAATAACAATCACTCGTTTTATTCCAACAGTTTGTACCATACACTAGTACTCTGACCACCAACTGGAAATTATTAAATAATTCTTATCCGAAGACTACAGATTCTTATTGAGTGAAAAGTTAATTAACTAACTACTCCTTGTCAATCAGAAGCAGATTGAATGTTCACAAAACAGTTGCTAGTTCACTATAGCACATTCACTGTTCTCTAAATCATTGTAGATGTACCTTTTCACTGTATGGCGGGTTTCACGGAATCGACGTCCCGCCACATTACATTTTCCGACGCGGACGCACGATTTACGTATCCAAGTGCCCGAGAATATTTTTTCTTCGCGTTGTACCAAACACATGTACACGCCACCACACTGTTCCCGCCACCGTTAACACCTTACTACTACTAATGATCGGCCACAGAGATTAGACTCTCGCAGCATATCGATAATCGATATTTATACCGATAACCATTAAACAAAGATTGCAAGCCCAATGTAATGTTACAAAGTCTGATGGTTCCCAAGTGAGATATGATTTACACAACGATCCGTATTATTGCAATTATTTTTACATTTGTTAAATTAATTACAGTACGTTCAATTTTAAGAATATGTAGCTATTGTTTCGTAGAACAGTCAGTTGATCCGTCCTCCTCATCAAACAAAAACTGTTTAAAAATGCACATTTCTTTCTTTTTGTCGTAATCACTGACAGGGAGCGTTCACAAACTACGAGGCTCAGTCTAAGATGAGGGGGGAGGGAGGGGTTGGCTGAAAAGTTACGCTGGGCTACGTGGAGGGAGAGGGGGGGGGGGGTTCCTAGCCAGACCAAGTAGCTTTCCATTCACATTATTTGTCGCAGTTAAAATCAGGCACAGAACACACAACAGCATGAGGATATTTATTTACATCATTTAATCAGCTCCGTACGTATTTTACGGCAGTCTGAGAAAAAAAAAAACAGTAGACCCTACAAAATGTCTTCTGGAATCAATAGGGAAAATAAGCTAAGTGCTACGGGGGGGAGGGCGGTGGGGAGGGGGTGGCGACAAAAGCCACGTTGGGCTACGTGTGGGGGGGAGGGGGGTCACGGAAAGCCGAGATGGAGCCACGTGCTTTATGGACGCTCTCCAAGATGTTTAATTAGTTAGAAGAACGTTTAGTTCCATTAATTTCATATTTTATCAGAAACAAACTATTTCCGCAATCTTTCTAGTTAGAGTAAAGTAAATATTAAGAAAAAATTATGATACTTTATAATATAGTTGGCAACCCTGCTGACGGTGGTTTACATTGTGTCCGTTGATGACTAGCAAGTGTAAATTTCTCACGTCAAACTTTCTCCTTCAACTTTTCTATAAATAACAAAAACTTTAAAATCATCACCAATGAAAAGATGTTTCGGTGTTATTGATTTCGTACATTACTGTCTCGATCTCTGCGTAATGTTATTCATAACTACCAAATATATGTTTCATTCTTAATTTTGTAGTCTTGAAAGTAGTCGTCATTGAACTCAATTCTATCGTTCAAATACTTCATTTAATTTAACGTGCTATCATTACATTAATACGAAAGAAATATGTTGTACAACGCACTTATGTAACGCAAGTGTGCAATCAAACAACGGGGGAACCCCCGGGATCTCTGCCAGTGTAGTTCCCGCGTTTGCCGCCAGAGCGCTCGCCTGCTGTGCTTGTCGCCATTGTGTCGTGTCGCGTGGTGGGGCAGCAGATAATCTGGTGTGTTCGCACTTTCTTAACGTATTTCAGTGTTCAACGAGCGTGTATTAGCCGGAAATCTAAAACAGTGTGACGTCACGAAAGAGGATTCGACAGACAATAATATTATTTCCAGCGTATTTTGTTATTTTCTTTGTCCAGTGCCGACTTTTTGGATTCCATCACAGGTGAGTGTGGACAGCATCCATATGGATTCTCACTTTGCTTTGTCTAACGCGAACTCATAGCTTGTGAACTGTTTCATCACAGAAATTTCCATTTGCTCCTTGCTGCAGTTTTTACTCGATCGTAATGTAAAATTTCGGGAAATCTCGGGATATGAAAATTACCGTAATTTGTGTAGTTGCGGCTGTATAAAATATTTCCTTCAGATATTCTTGATGTGGAACAAATGAATGTTGACAGGACGACAAATCTCAACATGTTTGTGTTTTCCCGAGTTTTTCTTCCATGCTTTGAGACAGCTTTAAGCGAAGACACACAATAATATACCTGCCCTAATTCATTTCCGAAGCAAAATTTCCGGTAGTATCATTTTCGCAAAATAGTTAAATGTGCAATTTTCCACAAATTTGATATTTCAGAAAAGTTTTTTTTTTTCCCTCCAATAAGAAACGTATTATTCGATATAGAATTTCGTGAACGGAACAACAATTTTAATTTTTCGAAATTTACTGGTATCTAACAGTCTTTACATTTTTGAAGTGAATTCTTCTTTTATTGTTTTGATATATAATTAGCATTTCTCAACCTTTTTCAGCTCCTGCATCAATAAAATACTGAAAATAATTATTTTTTATCGTGTTTATATTTTTAACTCTTCCTACAAATTATAGGAACATACCGCTGGCCATACACACGTGCGCCTACAACAAGGGAGTCTCCATAGACCACGTGGCTCCATTATGGCCCCCTGTTAATTCCCCCCCCCCCACGTAGCCCAACGTGGCTTTAGTCGGTACCTTTCCCTCCCCCCCCCCCCCCGCTTTCCGGCGAACTCCTCATCTCCAGTAGACCGAGCCACGTAGTTGATGGACCACGTGGTTCCATTTTGCCCTCCTGCGAACTCCCCTTTCCCCCCACGCAGCCCTACATGGCTATTGCGTCTACCCCCCCACCTTAGTTCCCTTTTGATTCCAGAAGACATTTTCTACTGTTTTCTCTTGCCAGACGACTATAAATTACATACAAGAGATAATTAACTGAGGGAAGTAAATAACCACATGCTGTTGTGTGTTCTGTTCCTCATTTTAACTGTGACAAATAATATGAATAAAAAGCTACGTGGCCTGGCTCGGAATCCCCCCCTCCCCCCACTTAGCACAGCGTATCCTTCCAGCCAACCCCTCCCCCCCCCCCGGGACCGAGCCACGTAGTTTGTGCACGCTCCCTAACGCGTTGAGAAAATGTCATTGTTTAATCATCAAAGCAACGTCGCACAGTGGTTCAGGATTGGAGTATAGTGGACATTCGACCTTACGTCATAATATCGATACAAAGAAATTGTTTTAGGTAACATTTCCTGTGCTGATGAAAAATTGTTATGTTCAGTTTTTGATAAAAATGAGTCCTTCACACTCAAAATAAATAAATTTAAAAAAAAAATGAGTGGAAATTTTTTTTTTTTTCTTCCCACTGCCCTATATCAAAGCGTCGTAGTCAAACCTTATGCAATCGTAAGTACCTATTCTACTTAATATTACAATATAAAAATTTCTAGCGTATCCTTGCCGTTTAACCACAGGGCGCAAGGGAATTTCATGGTTAAAATATAGTGGACACTGGAACAAAAGTGGTAATATGGATCCAAAAAAAATTTGAACATAATAATTTTTAATCAGCATTT
>JARYHS010006851.1:2116362-2137371 GCA_031002005.1 Vandiemenella viatica
GTGTATACACGTCTGGAGCACAGACGAGCGGCAAGGCGCGCGTGTATACACGTCTGGAGCACCTGGTGCAGAGTAACCACGCGCGTTAACGCGTCTACAGCATCAAAGTGTTAAAAATCGTAATATGAGTTTAAGTGGTGATAGATAATGATCTTCTCATTTCGTTAGTGGAAGCTAGACCGTTTTGAGGTAAACAGTGGTCTCTTTTAAATCGGGACGCTACCAGGAACGCTTGGAAAGTGTGCCTTTAATAGGAATGTTTTGCCGAAATGGAAATTAGGTAAATGCCTTGGATATAACTTTTGATCACATATTTACATAAATTTTTACACTTCAACTAGGACATAACTGTGTCAAATCTTAGACATTTGTCAAGGAACACTTTCAACAGGCGAATTCTGTCGTCGCTCGACATTGTGAGATCTTTTTTTTTCTTTTTTTTTTTTCTTTTTTTTTTTAACACAGCATTGACGAATACAGTGAGACAAGCTGTTTAGTAAATTCGGCATCATCTTCGCCATTTACTTCCGATTTTTCTTTGTAAAGTAATAATTTTTAAAACACTCAACATATTCAACTTAAGCAAAAATGTTTTAACTAGTCGTTTGTGCTTGTAAGAATAAAAGCAATGTAGAGTAAACTCAACGATGATGAGTCGATTACACAGTGAAGTATATATTGGTTACAAATAAATGAAAGACTTAGTCATTATATGGCATAGTGTATTTTTCAAACTTTTCTTGTACACCTATTCATATTCACCTAAAGGAGTTTTCACCCTAATTAACATAAAATAAATATAGGGGATTGGAATTATATAAAATTAAATGTTTATCTTTAGTAGGTCCATGAGAAATCTACTTACTTCAAGGTGATTACCAGCATGTCCACACTTAAATAAATTTTAAAACCTAACTGAAATAATAAACACCAAATTAACTAAATTAACATCTAATTTCACAAAAAAACTCAAGTCACCAAAAGCAAGTACTGACGCCCGACCACGTCAACTTTTTCCTGCTCTTCTTAGCAGTGGAAGTTTCACCGCTGAAATGGCAGCGGTAGTTCGACCGCTCAATGTGTAAACACCTCAAATTCTATAGGCGGCGACGGAGAAATTTCCGCAGCGGACGAAACCGCTCAGTGTGTAACCGGCCTTATTCGCACAAACTGCTCCGCCTGCTGTACTGTCAACTGTCAACAGGTGGCTGAGGTGGCTGAGGTGGCTTGGGAGACCACCCCTGTTATCTGTCAGACCACACAGCGCTTTTTTTTTTTTTTTTTTTTTTTTCCCCTCAGCGGCTGTGCGTATAGCCCCGCTACCTCCGTTGACTTTGCTATTCGCTGCTCCGTAGGGTCGTCGGCGCTCTTCCAGGCGGTTCGAGGAACATCCCTTCTGGCCAACAGAATCCTCAGATTGTAAATGCGCCGACCAATAAGTAGGAAGGCTTTTTTGAAGTGAAAACTTACGCGCTACGTGATATTTGGGCGGGAGTAAATCTGTGAGTTCATAAGAAGCCATCAGATCACTCCGGACGCTTTCGCAAAAAACCACGGCCAAGTTCCTTCCCGTTCCTTGCCAGCAGTCCTTTTCCGCCTCTAATGATCTAGACGCCGACGAGGAGTAAATTCATAAGCGAAAAAGAAAAACAATTACATGAAACCGCTTGATTTTCAGTGACGTGGCTCGGTCATCAAGGGCCCCGGTGCAAAATAAAATTATTTTGGGCCCTCAGGCCAGATGGGCGACTTTTCTTTTAGCTGTGCCAAGTTGCTGGTATAGGCCCCCTGAGCAGGTCTTGGGGGCCCCCTGAGCTAAGACTGGGGCCCCTTGAGCGTCGGGGCCCCGGTGCACTGCCCTATGGTAGCCCTGTTGATTTTATTGGTAGCGACAAAAACAAAATGCAATTAGAAATGGCTGCTAGTGTATTGCCTACACAATCGCATAGGATATAGTTAGTGTGAGCGTTTAAGTTTCTTTTTTCTTCAATATTGATGTTTTCTAGAAACGTATGACGTCAGCAACATGTATACCAAATTCCAGACGAAACGGAGCGTCCATTAACCACGTAGCTGCATTTTGGCCTCCTGTTGATCCCCCCCCCCCCCTCCCACGTAGCACGTAGCTTTTTTCACTTTTGATTCCAGAAGACATTTTGTACTGTTTTGTCTTGTCAGACTATCGTAAATTACATACGGAGATAATTAAATGACGGAAATAATATTCACATGCTGTTGTGTGTTCTGTACCTCATTTTAACTGTGACAAATAATGTGAATGTAAAGCTACGTGGCCTGGGTCTGAACCTCCCCCCCCCCCACCCCCTATGCTCCCCAGCGTGTCTTTCCAGTGATCCCCTCTCTCCCCCCTAGACCTATCCACGTAGTTTGTGGACGCTCTCTTGTTGCAGTGTTACCCGACACTTAGTGTTAGCAGTGGAAAGAGTGACCTGATCAGTAGTAATACTAAACTGACGTCACGTTACGGGAAAACTACTGCAGAACAAAGTAAGCAGCTAACACAATAGTAAATAGAACTATTGTAGTCCCACAGACAAACAGGAGACTCTAAAACACAGCATCCACAAATATAAATCAAGGGGCACGCAACTACAAACACCAGTTAGAAAACACGAGCGGGAATGCTGCAGCTACGAAATAATACAAAACACAAAATAACAGCTGGAAAATACTGGAGAAAATCGTCACTGTTGAGGCGACGTAGGTATGTGTGGCGAAAACTGTGAGAACAACCACAACAGTGAGACATCGCCACAAAGGTTAAACTAGCGGTCAGGGTTAACAACACACGCTGTATATTACACTGAATTCACTAAAAAGAAAAGTTATTTTTAAAAGAAGAGTTCATCACACGATTTGCGTAATTGAATTTTAAATAACGCAGAGCAGCAATTCGTGGCCCACACGCAAAATATCAGCGATTTAACTATAATCCACTTGAAATGTAAATATCTTGGAATTACTTTTGATAACAAACTTAACTGGGCAGGACACGTAGGACAGGTGGTAGGAAAAGGTTTCAAAGTTCTGCACTTGTTGGAGAGAGTGATGAGGGGATGTACGATAGAAGTCAAGGAATTGGGTTACAAAACTTTGGTCAGACCATTGCTCGAATCTGGTAGTGTAGTATGGGACCCTCATTTTACGTATCAAATACAGGAGTTGGAGAAGGTGCAAAAGAGGGCTGCTAGATTTGTTTCTGGAAATTATCGCAGAATGCAATCAGTGACAGATATGATAAAGGAGCTGGAATGGGATTCATTGCAAGACAGGAGGAGGATGAGGAGGGTCATGGGAGTGTACAGGGCGTATACTGGCGATGAGGCATGGAAAGATATTGCAATAGGTATGAAAAGTAGTGCATGGAAGGGAAAATATGACCATGACCACAAGCTGGCACTCGATTTCAGGCACAAGGGTGTGGGAAGATTCTCTTTTTTACGTAAGGGTGTCAGGGATTGGAATGAGTTACCAAGAGAAATGATGAATAATTTACCGAAAACTTTGAAAGAATTTAAAGATAAAATTTGTAGGGAAAATGTAGGAGTTGCAGGAAAGGGGGAAGATGGGTGTTAGGGAAATTGCCACCGGAGCCTGTGCTCCATTGCAATTAAATTAAATTAAATTAAGTTCGCGAAGAAAAGACACACGTTTTCCATTTGATTTTGTTGCCGCGGAATCCAGAGGACACAGGAGTCAAAATGTCGCTCTGACTATACTTGTGGCAATATTAACGTAGGGAAATATCAGCAGTTCTGTAGCGTTGCTTATTTCAATAACAGTTACCTCATTCGCTGGTTAATCCAAAACCAGTTATCAACGTCATTGCTCCTATATTGTAACAAAAAGAGAACATCTACAACGGTTAAATATTTCAAAAAGTACTAACACGCATATGTTTTAAAACATTTCAGTTTTAGTGAGGAATAGAGTTATGAAGGAGAGTGGTGTAAGAATTGATTTTACACACGCATATACATATAATTACTTACTTCACTTTTTCACTTCATCCCGTAATGTTTGGCGTTAAAAAATATCCTAAATTAGATTTATCGCAGTTTTTTCATATTTTTACAAGTATGTAGGTTCACTTATTCGATATAAAAGCTGTTTTATTTTTCGACAAAGGTGTACACCGTATCATCTGTCATCAATAAATGTTTTTGTGGTTTAAGTACACATTTTTCATTTGCTACAAGTTTTATATCCGTTCAAAATGCAAATAATTCACCGGATGCGCCATTACTTTGTTTCCTAGATGAGTCCATGCAACTACGTGACGGCTAGGGGGGAGGGGGTGAGCACACTAAATGGAACAGCCAGAGAACGCTGACCATCAGTAAAGACGAATTTCCTTTAATTTCGACTTCTAATAATGCTTGACGATAGAGATGACGTACTTTAAACTATGAAATCTTCTCCAGCGCAACTTTGAAATAGTACCTAAAATACGCAAACTGATTGATGCTGCCTGGGGGGAGAAAGGCAGGGAGCGTAACAGCCGCAGGGCTACCAACTGTTGCTAACACAATCACGGACCTGTTGCTTAAGCACAAATGCTAACGGTGCTGATCTGTTTCTGCTTTTAACTGTGTTTTGAGGTCTGCAATAACAAAATTATAAGTAATTAAAAAACCGACAAGTTATGAATTCCGTAGTTTCCAAACTGATTCGTATTATGAAATTAGAATTAAAATTGACATACCACAACGCTGGATGCAGAAAATTAATTCGTTTGAGATGAAAGTGAGTCGTAATATTTGATCAGACGCTGTGTTAATAAATGTTCTTTATAGAATGCTGATTATTTGTCCGTTATTATACAGGGTGTTCAGGAATGGAAGGATAATCCTGTAACCACACATCATGTCCTACTATATCACAAAAGTTTATTTTAGTAAAGTCTCTCCATTTTCGAGATATTGATTTTTTTTTTCTAAACGTGACTTTTTTCAGTTTATTCCATGTCATTACTACAAATTAAGACTTTTTGAACCCTGCTAACGAAATAAAAAATATTACTTGCATTATTCTGCCTATACATTTGTATGCACACCATGGCAACAACCTTCTTTTTTTAAAAAAATCGTTATCATCAACTTCTACTATAAGTTTATTATGTACAGTGGTGTCTTTAGCAGATTGAACTACCGTAAAACAATCAATTTAAAACCAGTATAAAATAATTACAACATTTAAGATTTTATGTTTTTTAAGGAGAAAAAGAACGTTTATAGATGACTCAAATACATTAATTAAATTAAAAAAAAAAACAGTGTTCGAAAAGTCTTAATTTGTGGAAATAAACAGAGAAAGTAACATGTATCGAAAAATATTTTAAAAAAAATCAATATTTTCGAAAATGGTGAGACTTTTAGTAAAATGAAATCTTGTAATGTAGTAGGACATGATGTGCGGTTTCAGGATTATCCTTTCATTCCTAGACACTCTGTGTGTTAGTGATGTAATTAGGATTTTTAGGCACGTGATCAACTGTAATGCCGATAGGAAAAGTAAAGTTGCAAAGTAATCCAATATGGAATTGGTTTTTACGGCTCTGAACTTTGTCCTGGGGCGAGGCGACACGGAAATACGCGATGGGAGGCCGTGTTGCCAACATGTTGCTAATGAAATCTCACCCGAGTATGCTAGCGTAGACTGCAATCTGCGCATATCGATGTAACCTATTCTCCAAAGTAGATAAACGGTTAAGCACTAGCCTCGCGGGATATCGTTACTTGAAAATGAAGCAGATTTTACAGCTCTATCATCCGTCTTAAACTCTTTTTTTTTTTAACTGCTTAACGTCTCTTAACAGCGAGGTCTTTAGAGACGGGAAAGGATGGGGGGCAAGGAATGGGAAGGAATTCTGCCATGGCCTTTTGAAGGAAGCATCCCGGCATTCACCTGGAGTGATTTGGGGAAACCATGGAAAACCCAATATCTGGACGCCCGGACGGGGATTCGAACCGCCGTCCTCCCGAATGCGAGGCCAGAACGCTAACCGTTACACCACCACGCTCGGTGTCTTAAACTCGAGAGGTGCATGGTGGGTGTTGTGTGGTTTGGCGCCATTTTGTGTGGTAGATGCGAAGCGTTAAGGCGGATGCTCTTTTTATAAAATGGACAGTGAGTTATACTTGAAAGAAAATGCATGTCTCGCGAGATGAAGAATGTAGCGAAAGCGATGTCAATATTGGGCCTGTCCCATACTAAAGAAGGCTTACAAGAATGTTAATAACGACAATAAATAATGTTTTCTATCCATGATAGTGCCTAGAAACATAATCAACATACAGTAAAAGATAAAAGACTGAATATTTGTTTATTAGGAGAGCAACTGGTGGTCAGCATTCGCGACAAACAGCTGAGCTCACCAATACAAACACAACAGGGATATTGTGTCTGTGTTAGCAGCTGCGGTTTGCGTCTAAGTTTCGTTTGGAGCATCGTTATTACTCAGTAATGAAGCGAAACTTTATTTCTAACCTCGAGACACTTCCAGTTAGAATATGGGTTTCGAACTAACTGGATGCATATTATAGTAACGCGTCATCATAATGCCGTTCATTTTATACCGTAGATGGTAATACTCCACATGCAGAGTATACAGCAGCAGGGGCCAACAGGTCAGGGGTTCGATACCCACCAACACATTTTCTTTCCTACATCCATTTCTCTTCATTACTGTGTGGTGTTTGTTGAATTAAATAGTAATTTATAAACAAAGTTTCCGTAATACGAATTAATTTTTCTGCAGAACTTTCACTTATTTTTCGGTGACAAGCACTTAAAAAAATAATTTTCACATTTAAAATAATATAAAGTCCTTCTACTGGCACACATTTCTTAGGGAAACACATGTGAAGATTTTCATTTATGGATTACAGTCTTACCCCGAAATTTTTTATTTCAGACCTGGTATATTTTATGACGTCAGACTTGGTAGACCGTCTCTAAAGACCTCGATGTTAAAAAGAGACGTAAAGCAGTTAAAAAAAAAAAGACTTGGTAGCTGTTAGGACGTTCTTTGCAGAATTCTTATTAACATTTAGCCGTGACGATTAAAATACACAAAACGGGAGAGTTGAATTCCGGCTGTTGGTCGATTCGTGAAGTGTTCAGGTTAGGGAGCGTCCATAAACCACGTCTCCTGTGAACCCTCCCCCCTCCCCCCACGTAGTCCGACGTGGCGTTTCCTTCTAACCCCCCCCCCCCCTACGCAGGACGTATATTTTCCCTTTATTCATTCCAGAACACATTTTGTACTGTTTTCTCTTGTCACACTATCGTAAATTACATACGGAGATAATGAAATGACAGAAATAAATATCCACATGCTGTTGCGTGTGTTGTGTTCCTCATTTTAACTGTGACAAATAATATGAATGGAAAGCTACGTGGCCTGGCTCGCAACCCCCCTCCCCCTCACGTAGCCCAACGTACTTTCTCAGCCACCCCCTCCCCCCTTAGACCGAGCAACGTAGTTTATGGACGCTCCCTGTTTTGTGCTCAGTTCATAAGAATTACTCACTGTGCGATAACCGAAACCCGCTTCAATTTTCTTGAAAGAAAATTTAATAAATGTCGTTGCCCTACATATATGTCCTCGCTTGCTGACGATTACGGCGCAATTTTAGTTAAAAAAAAAAATTCCAACAGCGTCTGTACTGCCATTTTTATAATACAAGCCGCAAACCCGAAATACATTTATCGGTAACCTGTACCTATAAAAGTTACCATATGAGACGAACGTCATTCCCAATCAGCCTGTAATGTATTCCAACGCTAGGAAGAAAGGAAAAAATTAACAATTTTTCGATGGCTTTTACGTCGAGGTCATTAGAGGCGAGAAAGGACTGAAGGCAAGGAACGGGAAGGAATTCGGCCATGGCCTTCTGAAGCAACCATACTTGCATTCGCGTGGAGTGATTTGGGGAAAACTTGGAAAACCCAAATCTGGATGCCCGGACGGGGACTCGAATCCGCGTCCTCCCGAATGCGAGGCCAGAGCGCTAACCGTTACACCACCACGCTCGGTGCTTTTAATTTTGTAACAATCAAATATTTTTATTTGTTTTTATGTTCAAAAATTGTCAAGCTTGACTTATTTATTTTGTTAAAACTTCATTTACACACTTTTATTGCGCGAAATAAAATTTAAAACAAATTACATTGCTTATAACAGATAGGCCTACACCAAACATAATTTCGGCCCATATATCAACAATGGCTTCCTAATATGACTCGTCGATACCCTATGAAATTAAGTCAGCAGGCGAATCTACTAGTAAACTGGAATCTGACATAAGAATTTTTCACTGTTTATAAGCTTTAATGCTTGTTCTTCCATTTCCTTGTTGAGCTCCATTTTTCGTCACGGATAGACCTACTATTTCATTTTAAACCATTTACAAGTAACGGTTCTTGGAACAAATAGAGTGTAGAAGAAACAAAGAAAAAACTATCTTCCCCATGCTACGTATTTCCTTTAAAATATCTCTTGATGTTATACAAGTAAAGAAACGACGAAGATGAAATAAATAACATGATCGTAGCTATTTCAATTGAAAACGCACCGAAACAACTTATTAACAAAAAGTGAAAAAATAATGTAAGAATGGAGACTTTCCTGACGTATGATTGCAATTAAGTTTTCAAGGGTGTGCGGCCGATTTGTGTTGTGAAAAGACAATCCGTCGCTAGACCCGTGAATTCATTACGAACAAAAGAATTTCGGGAAAAAAATGAGGCTCAGTTGTAGGTTATACGATTTGTTTTAAATATTATTTCACTCAATAAAAGCGTGTAAATGAAATTTTAACAAAATAAAAATGTCAAGCTCGATATTTTCTGAAGATGAAAATAAATAAAAATGTTTGAACCTGGGGGGATTTGAACTTAGGTCATAAAATAATTATGCCAACACACTACCGCATAGACTACGCCGCCATATGATTAATAGGGCAAATAATACTATATACCCGACATTTAGAATATTTTGTTTCTATGCATGTGAATTTCTCAATAACAAGGGGGCATTTTGAGAATCGACTACACCACAGACATATCATTATGCTGTGTACCCGTCAACATATGTGAAGGAGATTGAAATCCGTTCTTAACAAGTCTGATGGTTTCCAAGTAAGATATCGTTACCGGCTGAAAGAGTCACAAAAAAATTCCTGTCGTCAGTTAAGATGTGAGCAATATTTCTGTTTCTGATCAAGTGGGACAATTTTAGTACACGCACTAAGCCGACGTAGTGTTTAATTTATTTACTACTGAATTCAACAAGTTACAATTTAATTAATGTCTGGCCTCGCATTCTGGAGGACGTGGGTTGAAAGCGCGTCCAGCCATCCAGATTTGGGTTTTCCATGATTTCCCGCAATCATTCCAGGTGAATGCCATGATAATTCTTCAGAACGCCATGACCGAATTCCTTCGTATTCCTTTCATTCTCTCCTCTCCCGCTCCCTAATGACCACGACGTCGACGAGGGGTATATCCGTAGGAAAACATATTCTTCATCCTGTGAGGATATGAGAGGGACAAGGACTACCCTGGCTTGTTCTATTCCCGCCTCAGCATGGCCTGTTCCAACCAAAGTTTATAGTGCTCAGAGAGAGAGAGAACGAAATTTTCGTAACGAACTGTATTAATTGAAAACCAAAAAGAACTGGTATTCAGATGAATACCAAGTACGTGTGTGCGCAAAACAATTCCTTAAGTAGCAAATGGCTGCTTCTTGAGTCGCATAAGAAAATACCGCAATCGACCAAAGATTACTCAATTATGTAAATGTGTAATCTGAAAGGAAATTATTGTATCCAAGCCATATGGAGGAGGTATAAGGCATTGCAATTGAGTAGGAATACAGATATCGATCACGCACAGATTTCAACTTTTTGATTTAATTCTATTAGCGGATTAAATGCAATGAATCGTATATTTCTGCTATTTTAAATCATCGATAGTGGAAAAAGGAGTCTTTTGCGAATTGTTTAATGCTCAGTTCATAACAATTAATTACTTTCAGATAGCCGGAAACCATTTCGATTTCTTTTTTTTTAAAGAAAAGAAATTCATCCTGTGGCAGCCATGTTGCGTGTTTTTATGGTGCAACCCTAACTACCATTTCTTCTCAGCAGTGTATTTTGAAATATAAGCCCCAAACTTGAAGTAGGTTTCTGGGTAACCTAGACCTCAAGCAGCTCGTCATTGTTATTCAGAATGTATTGTTTCCCAGCGCTAAGGAGAAACTTTACGAAAGTCATCAGTTTCTGTGCGGCTGTTTGAATTTTGAGTCAACACAGTCTCTCTATTCAAGATCTATGTAGAAAAAACACGTGAAGACAGAATCTGCAGACAGAGGTAAGAACCAGCTCAATGATTTCGTGGTTGTGTGGCAGTAATATCTTTGGAAAAGCTTCGTCGTGCAGCCCTCGAATCGCCGAAACTCGTCATTCCCCACGTGAAGTTTACCAGGGATTTGTCAGCCATGTTGCGTGTATTCCAACCGTCAAGTCAAAATTTCAATAAGAAGCCTGTAAACAGCGTCCAAACTGCTGAAAGATAAGCAAGGAGTTTCCAAAATTGATGATGTTTTTAAAATCTATTAAATTACACGCCATAATATGTGTATATCCGTATTGTCTAGAGTGATAAATTATGCCTAATCTGGTGCGAAATTAATGGTGGTAAAACTTTAATTCACAAACCTACATTGTCGCATATGCTTCGCTAAGAAGTGTCAGTGGAAGGATTTCATAATATTTTCAGTGTGGAAACAGTTTGTTTTTTAAGTGCTTAGACGAGACTTGTGGAGAAAAATAAGTTTTTGTTACGTTTACTTCGAACATGGATAAATCTTTAATACAACAAATAATACACAGTAGTCAGGAGAACTAAATGTACATGGGGGGGGAGTGGAATTGTGTTGATGGGTATCGAAAGAAATTTCCAACAGCGTCGTAATCAGTATACATTGTTTATCACGGATACTGACTATCCTTTAGACCTTCCTTAGTGTCACACGTCTAGCTTCGCTTTCGGTATCGAGTGTGGTAGGTGAACTGCGAAGGCTCCTCTTCACAGTCGCCCCAGACGGGGGATTAAAAAGTGGTCATCATCGTCACGATCACGAGTTGCTGTCTGTGAACTTTCACTTACTGAAAGTTGTCTGTTGAAAATGGACATCAAAGTGACAACGGCTTGTGGTGATCACGGGTTAATAAGTTAACTGATAATGTAGCAACAGACGTTTCAAAGCCTTTTGACAAAGTGAGCCATTGATAGTGCTAAATAAGATAAAAACTATTGGAGTTGATAGAAAACTGATTTTCTGGGCAGAAGAATTCTTAAAAGGTACAAAACTAAAACTTAGGATAGGAAATGCAGTATCAAAGGAAGTAGGAGTGAACATGGGAGTCCTACAGGGTTAAGTATTGGGACCATTGCTATTCGTTATGCCTATGAATGACTGTATTGACGGTTTACTACCAGAAGTTATATTTACATAATGTTATATAACAGGATCAAAACAATAGACATCTAGACAACATATCAAGCTGGGTGAGTCAACATGAAATGAAGATAAATTCAAAGAAAAGCCAGCTTATTAGTTACAGAGATAAAAAGCTAAAGGTTGATTATGATTATGAAATGGGGAAGAAATTGCATATTGAAGACTCAAAATGTAAATCCCGTGGCATAACAATTTATTCATATTCAACCCCGAAAAAATCTCCAGCCTGAAAATTTTCAACTCTGTTTCTCACCCCTCCATTATGTACCGGCACTACTATCGCACTTTTCCTGTCCTCTGGCATGCAGCAAGTATCCAAACTCAGGTTAAATAATATTTCAAGATAAGGTACAGTGTCAGCTCCGGCTATCTTTAAGACGTCTGTAGTAATATTATCTACACCAGAACCTTTATGTTTTTTCAAATTTATTACTTCTTTCATTATATCCTCAGGACGAATTTCAATTTTTTTGGTCTCCTTATTTCTAATTGTGTTGTTTAGCTCGATATTCGATCTAGACCCTCCCATTTCTGATTCATTGTCCCTAATGGTCTCACTAAACCAGTTACCTTAAAATCTTTGCCTTTTTAAAATCCTTAGTAACTTCTTCTCCATCCTTACCTATAAGCGCCTTCCTTTCCCATTTGATTCGAAGTATCTTGCACATATCCCACCAACTGAGATTCGCATTAATATCATTGCCAAAATCCATGCAGCCTACTTGAATAGAGCTTAAGTTGCACAAAGATACCTATGATGTGGTTACATGCATGGAGGAAAGAAATATATGAAGATGACGCAAGAGACCTTCACCATGCATTGAAGTGACGCCGGGCGGAGGAGGAGTTTTGGGGGCTAGGCCGAACCCATACAGACACGGGGTATATGTACAAAAATCTCAAGGGGACTCTAGGATAAACGTAACGCCGCAATCTGGTGATGGATTACTATGTAACTCGATAAAACAAATTAAAAATGAAGAATAAAATTTTTTGATATCCTGCCTAGTTTCAGAGATATTCTGTCTCCAATGTGAGATGTTTTTGGTTGAAATTAAAAAGAAAAAATTGAGGGGATTGGGTTGATATGCGGCCTGGACCAAAAATTAATTCTGCCAAAGCCACAATGAATTACATGGTGGACATGCAGAATTGATATTTCTGTTTTATTACTACCACTTGTGGTTAGGTTTTAATTAGGCCTAGACCAGAATAAAAATAGTTATCTTGTTAACATACATCATAAGCTTAACTGGGAATATCTGGGAAGGAGTTTACATCGCGATACACGTTTTGGCACTAACATGGTTCTCATGAAATTACTAACAATAATAGATAAATTCTTTGTCCCTTACATATGCAACAACAAAACCATTCTGGTACAGACTGCATTTAGACCTAACCACAATCTCCACTAAATTGCCGCTACAAATTCAAACTATGTAGACACATCCACACACGTGTATTTGAATCGCAAACTGCATTTGGGGTAACAACATCGTTTGCTTCATCAAGATTGTTAGATGGCATTATAAAATACTTAGACACATTAGAAAATGAAATAATCACTGCATCAAACACAATGTGAACTTTGCATTTGTATGGATTCGCAATATGGCCGCTGCCGCCACTGCGCATGCGCGAGAGTTTAGAGCCTGCTTCACAGATTTAACGTCGTTTCTCCTCCACATATTTCCTTCCTCCATGGTTGCATGCTAATATCTCCATTAGTTTACTTGCAAACTGATCTTAAAACTGATTGGCCTATAATTTTCGGCTCTATCTGTTAACCCTCCATTGTGGACCGGTACTACTATCGCACTATTCCAGTCACCTGGTAAGCAGCATCGGGACTCAATTTAATTAACGTTTCAAGATGAGGTACAATGTCACATCCTACTATTAACACCGACGGCCTTGTGGGGTTTTAGGTTTTTTTGTTTCCTTCATTATTTCCTTAGAATGAATTTCAAATTTTTCTGATTGTGTGAGCAGGCTCATTACAGTTTTTTTAATATAGGCATTGAAATTTCTGGATGCAACAGGCAGTGATACCTTGCTTCAACAATATTTTGCATAAACCCGTCTTAGGCACCTTGTTTGCCGTTAATCATTCCTTATTTTGTTGGTGAGGGTTGTAAAGGGTGCACCACAGAAACGAGGTAATTCGGTTACAAAACTTTGGTCTGACATTTGCTTGAATCTGGTGTTGTAGTTTGGGACTAACATTTTGAGGATCAAACACAGGTTTAGGAGCGCGTGCAAAAGAAAGCAGCTAGATTTGTATATGGAAATTACCACAGGACCCAGTCAGTAACTGATACGATGAAAGAGCAGGATTGTGAGTCATTGGTAAACAAGAGGGTGATTAAGGCATTTATTGGTGATGGGGATTGGATGGATAGGCTCGAATAATTGTGAGTAGTGGATGCAAAGGAAAGAATAACCATAGGCACCCGACTTCCAACGGTCGCTGGGTGTCATGCATAGGGGATCTGAAACATTTTCCTTTGTAGGTACAGTGTCACGAATTGTAATACATTACCAAAGGAAGCGATGAATAATTTACTAAAAGGCCGAAAACGTTTAAATTCTTAATTGGCAAAAGAACATGAGTGGATGAAAAGAATATAAGGCAGTATTCATGAAAATAACAATATAATAAAGATAATAATAAAATAAAAACAATTGGATGGTGTATTGTAATTACCACTGGAGCAAGCAGTCCCTCGCAAAATAAATTCATCTCAACTGAACTCAAACAATAAAAAAAAAAAAAAAAAAAAAAAAAAAAAACATGGAATGTACAAATTCAGGTAACATTAAAATTGCGACTTGGAGTTTTGGTTCATCGCAATTAAAAGTAATGATTTGTAAACGTTTTTCTTATTAGTACGAGAAAGTGAAATATAAAGAAACTGGATAAACATATTGAGATGAAACATGGATCTTGGATTTTCACGAATCTAAAAACTTACTGCCGTTTCCATTGCCATGGCTTACTTGAGAAATAAATTGTTGGCGTATCCGCAAATTTTATATGCGTCGACGGAATTAGGGAAAGGCTGGCAAACATTTAGATTTCAGACAGCAATGATCTTAGTTTTTGAGAGCAGAAATTGAGAGTGCAATTCTTTCTTTGGGACATTAAGCATCTCTGTAGCTGAACCTATCAGCTGTTCAGGTGTAACGTTGTTATTTTGCTGTGTAGTTGTATTGCGTTTTGCTGTCTCAAAACAACAGAAGGAGGTGGATTGGAGCCGATAAATGCTGTGTATATTCTGGAAGAGGTAGGTTTACAGCTTAAATCTGTTTCAGCTTAACAGCAAGACACACCTTCACTAGCTTACTGTTCGGTTTGTAACTAGTTGCGAATTAGCACATTTTCGTTAAACTCTATGAGCCGACCACATGATGTTCACGATACCTTTAAATAAGTTGCGTTTGATCGTCTGAAAAATACATGAGCAACTGCATTTATAGTAACTAAACGATGTTTGTTAGTGTTTAACTATAATAAATCGGCGGACGAAACCGAAGCAGTTACTGCGCAATGCATTTTTTATATGAAAATTATTACAGGCACGGGAATTATAACTGAAATACCATTTACTATGTTTGTATTCTACAGTCACTGCTATCAGTGTTTTCATCTGTGTTTAGTGATTATCTGAATATGTTAGAAAGCCCTTGAGGAAAACCTATTTCTAGTTGTGTGAAAATTGGTTTCTCGAGTATCTTGCTTTCCATTTTCAGTTAAATATGAAGTTCTTAAAATGTATTTTATATTAACTAGTTAAGGAATGTGATTGATTAATACATTTTTGTGTTTAACAGACAGAAAATTGGAAAAGATTCACTTTTCTGTCTAAGTAGATTTCACATTTGTTAGTATCCACATGCTGCTAACAGAATTATCCTTCACATGTCTACTGATTATTTATTAACATGTGTTGCATTAGGTAGGCGTGTGTTTTTCAGTGAAGTGTTGTGCATACGTTTCAAACCACGTACTTATATTTTGCTTCAAATAATATAGTTGTGGTGGTCCTGTAAAATTCCTGCTCTTTAGTTACTTGCTAGTAGTAACTGAAGATGATGAGGTAAAAAATATTACTTAAATATTTCTGTTGAAATATATACAAATATATAATATAGAAGTTCTTTTCTGTTGTGTGGGTGAATTGTAACAAGTAATGCGGTATTCCTTACTGCAATTGACACATAACCATAGACCAAGGTGTGAGATTTGTTGATAGATCCTGTTTCATGATGAGAACAATTTGTTTCACCTCTTGCAGCCTCAGTGGTGGTTTACATTAAGTTGTGTCTGCTTGTGTTACTGTCGCTGTTGGTGCTTCGAGACATGAGTATGTCTTTGTAATTTACAGCTGGTACAAATAAACAGTTCTGGGTAATATCTAGATTGCGATACCGCTGCAATCACTTACTGCCCCGCGATGTAAACACTTCCGGATGGAGAGAGTATGACGCCACTAACTTGCTGAATGTGACGTATACGTGGCACGCGCAGCTTTAAATGTCACTAACGGGGCTTTCCACGGAAACTAGTCCATCACTAATACATCTCATATAGTGAAATCGTTAATTATGCAGGAATAAATTCATTAGTGATGAAGTTTTGATGCAGCCTGGACCAAACTGAAACGTAACTATTGAACACCTATGTCGTATCAATCGCTGTTACTGTCGTTTGCGTCTCAATGCAGCCAGGACCATAGTGAAACGTAACCGTCACACATGATATTGCTGATATCCAATTTCCAAAACGCATCTATCTCTGTTAGTATGGTCCAGGCTGCGTTACAACCTAACCACAAATGGTTATTGACGAAATCTTTTATTTATATAAATATTTTATGTCGTATGAATGATTATAATAGCAATTTCAGCCACGAGAGGAAATACAGAAGAACACAATCAAATACAAATCAATGGAATTGTGAGTAATGACGTTAACATTACAGGAACCGACATTACGGAACGTTACTAATGAATGATATCAATTATCAGTTTGGAATGTTGTTGATATTTTAATAATGTTATTAATTGCGCAAGTAATCATTTTCTTTAACTTTTTCAATCCGTAATTTTTATTATTACTATTGGATACGTTCTATGACCTAACGTGTATTCTCAAATCGATCGAAGGCTGAACACGTCACACACGGAAACACAGTGACGTCATACTCTCTCCATCCGGAAGTGTTTGCACCGCTAGGCGGTAAGTGATTGCAGCGGTATCGGGATCTAGATATTACCCACAGTTCTGAGGTCAAACTAGGTTCATAGATAATAGTAACTTCAACTCTCTTCCTTTTATTGTTGCTGTAAAAATCATTGCTTTTTATCCTTACAGTTCTGTGTACTATTTAACAGGACATTGTGTTTGTGTAGGCATTATGAAAACACAGCGATTTGATGACATGCTCTGTCGTTGAATCACTGAGTTTGTATTATAACATCTCAGCACCAACTTGTGATGATTATATCAATATGATCTGCTGAGGATATCACTATTTACACTAAAGGTGGAGTTCACTCTTGATAGGTCATTGACAGTCAAAGATAGAGCTGCATATTTTGTACCAATTCATGGAATTGGTACAAAAATGGAGTTAGCACCATTTATATGCTATTCTTGTTGTTTCGCCAGGTCTATTGGAAATCGTGATTCTGTTACTCCACATTCACTAGTGACCACCACTACCACTCACTCCAGTCCCACCACAGGTAGAAACATTCCCCATCATTGGTCGTGCTACTTGCATGACAGCACACCTCATATATCAACTGACATGCCTCCATTGCTCCAGCTCATATATAGGCCTCACCACTTGCTATCAGAATGAATGGCCACAGGAAGATAGTATATACTAACAATGAGGCCCATCCAGTTGCATAAACATGCCAGTTCCCACAAACTGAATAATCTGAACAACTGTTTCTCAGTTAGGACGATCTGAGTTTTCCCTGATAACACAACCTCCTCTGAACTACGTAGATGGGAACTAGCCTATCAGAATATCCTGGACACCAGACATCCTCCAAGCTCAATCTCCAATAAATTCCTTCACCAGACCCAACTCCTATTATCTCTACTATTTATATTTCTTTTACTTTCATATTTTATTTTTCGCTTATAGTTTATCAAAATTTGATTAATATATGTATCCTCAATTATTTATTATATCAGTCTATCAATTTCAATGAGAATATACCATCAATAGTATCGATTAATTATCGATCCAATACTTGAGCTTCCCTCCCCGTCCTGCTCTACCGTCTGCACCGGCGATGCCATTCACCACGCAGGGGTCCCTGTGTACACATCTGGTGTCTCACTTCTGCACGAATAAGGCTGTACGCCGAAATATTGTGGTTCTCTTGTATTTTTTTTTTTTTTTTTTTTTTTGTGTGTTTGTTGTTCCCAGCCACTTTCATCTGTGGTAAGGGTTGGGTCATATTTTCCTTTCCTTCCTTAGTTTTTTACTAATATGCTATTGTACTTTTGGAGTTGATTTTAGTTGCCTTTCTAAGGTGAGCCATATTTCTTTTTAAATGATACATACTTGTGTATTGAGTAGCAGTTTAGTAATAGTTTTTGCCTTCTTTTGAAAGTTAATTATTACCATTCCTCCTGAATCACCCTGTATAATACAAAAAAGATTATTCTTAATATACATATAATAATTTTGGATTGGCTTTTGTAATTAAGAAAGACTACACAAGCAATCAGTAAGAGCTTTCTTGTAGCCCTTTATCTAATTATTTTTATTATTTGATTGCTGCTGTATCCTGGGTTTTTTACTATCACTGTAATTGACCTTTGCCTCTGACGAAGCTTACTTTGTCTGTCTGAAGGTTGGGCTTGCCATCCTGGTCTGATCTTGGTTATGCCATCCCCTTTTCTATTTTCCATGGTTTCTATAAATTACTTTAGGTTAATTTTGTGCTTGTTCCTTCAAAATTGAATGACTAAATTCCTTCCCATTCATTGTGGTCAATCCTTTCTCAGCCCCAGTGGTATCAATTAGCCATAACACTACAGACATAAAAAGAGAAAAACCCTCAATGGTTGTAAATGCATTTGTTTCCAATTATTCAGATCAGCTATGATGTATTTGGTAGCTACGTATATCTACTAGTTCTTTCATATGTAAAATATTAAATAATTTTATCAAAACTACTCAAACTGATGAATGAGAATTTCCAAACAGATTGAGTGAACCTGGTGGGAGAGAAGTAATTTTATTCATTGTGATGTTTGGTGAATTCTAGGCCCTCTGATCCAGATGTTTGTTTTCTATGATTCCCCAAAATCACTTCATAAATGCTATTACTACCTTTCTTTATTGCTTGATGACAATTCTCTCCTAGTCTTAATAATCACACTGTGGGCAAGGTATGAGACACTAACAAAGAATTAGACTATTTAATCTAGGATGTTTGTTTATGTACTGGGTGATTCAGGTGGAAAGATAAATATTGAACGAGGTGGTAGTATGAACAATTTTGAGTAGAAAGGTTCATGTAAACATGTGTTCAATTTCCATTTCTTTTGGTGATACAGGTGCAGGAATATTATGCTTAAAATAAACCTTAGAAAATGATCAAGAGCACACAAACAACTTATTGAAGTACTTTATTCATACAAAAACACACATAAAGGTTTAAATTAAATTTTTGAAAATCCCACCAAAGACTTCAGTACACTTTGCATGTCTTGCAACAGTACATGTAGCTCTTCTGAGTGTGGCTTGGTGTACTTTTATGGGGGTTGCAGTGTTTACAGTGCGAGTGACTAATTCGTCTCTTGTGTTTACTTTTACTCATAATATTGTAGCACTTGTATCTCCAAAACGAATGAAGATCAGACACGTGTATATATGAACTTTTTTTTTACTCAATTTTCTTCGTTCTACCATCTCTTTCATAATTTCCCATTCCTCCTAAATCACCCTGTGTAACACAAAAGAATTCATTCTTAATATACATACAATAATTTTACAGAGGATTTTATAAATAAAAAAAGGCTATCGGAACAGACATTCAGAGTTCTACTGTAGTCGTTTATGGAATTATTTTTCTTTTATTAGACCATTGTGGTTAGTTGACATCCTGAGGTAACTAAACTTTCAGTTTACAAAGTGTTTGGGACTTGAGTATTTCATGTTGTTTGCTTGTATTTATGTTTGGTTTCATGTTACCAAATAATAAGGATCATTAACTTTTTTAAAAAAATATATTTTCATATTTTTATTGGTGTTATACTTCCTGCATTAATGTTGTTGATTTCCCTTTTTTTAAATTACATTCCAAGATAATTATATTTATCATTATTTCCTTTTTTTTTAAGAATATGCTGGAAAATGCTGAACAAGAGAATTTAAAAATGGAACCTGTTCCTGATAGGTAAAGTATTTCCTTGCTATTAAACAGTGAGCTGCTGATGTAGAAATTTATGTTACTTAAAAATCTAATCAAGACTTACCACAGTGTTAAATGTATATTATTCTGCCTAACATACGTCATTTTTCTATGGTGAATAATTTAGCTGTTGCTGAAAAAACTCAATATTAACTTAGGAAGTATCTGATATTGAGCACTATAGTTTTATATTTATCTGGGCGCTAATAAAGCTAAGTAATTTAATTTCATAGTATCATTAAAAATATTTAACTCACTTAACGGCAAATACATTTGTTACTGATTAGTTTACTTTTATCATATATACAGGTGGTCATGGCCAAGAGAGGGAAAACATGTACTTTGTTAACTACAGCAGAATCACACCAGGTATGGAGGGTGAGCGGTAACACCCTGGCCTCACATGTGGGAGGATGCGGGCTCGAATCCCTGTGCGACCATTAAGATTCGGGTTTTCCATGGTTTCTCCACATCAGCACAGATGAAGGCTGGGTTGATTCCTTTGAATTGGCTATGGCCTAATTCCTTGCCGTTCCTTGCTCCCAGTCCATTATCAACACTAATCACCTCAACTTCTATGAGGCGTAAAGCTATAATCAATAAAGGTGGAATCTTTAAGTTTAATAGCTTTTGTCAATTGTATGATATAATGCTGGAAAATTTCATTGCATTTAGTGGAAACATATCACTTGAAACGTTACATAGCTTGTACACTTTTTATGAATTTATATATAATTATTTTTTCTCTTTCAATTATTGTAACAGTTTATTTTTGCCAGTTAAAAAAAAGAAAAAGAAAGAAAAGAAAATAAGTAGGGAATTAACCCATTTCTAAACACTTTCCTAGATGACCATGTCTTTTCTCTCCAGGTCATCCATCCCTAGCCAAGTAGCTCCAGACTTAAGGAGCATGAAGTTTGCCTTCACCTCTTCCTGTTAGGAATAAAAGTTGCTTCCATAATATCCTTTCCATTGCTCAGAAGTCATGACTTTAATATGGGTGACTC
>JARYHS010006851.1:2138371-2156253 GCA_031002005.1 Vandiemenella viatica
TTTCCATTATACAAATATTTCGTTATTACGAAAGAGAATAATGGATATATTGTTAAAAGCGTTACCTTTATTATTGTATAATACACATTAAATTTCTATATAATTAATCAGTACATCAACATGCAAGTAGTTATTCAATGAATCATTAATAAATTATTTAATTAACTGCCATTCTATATTAACTGATCTTTTTCAGGTGATCTTTTAAGGGCGACATGTCTATAAAGCCCCCCCCCACTAAATCCTCTCAAGTTCCCCCTCCCCCCGAAAACCAAAATCCTGGATCCGCCACTGTTAAGAGGTATTTCAAAGTCATTGATCGAGTAAGGGATAGTTGAAAATATTTATCTATTCAAACGTTTCTATTAATAATTTTCATCAATTAATTTTATTGGTTGAAAATAATAAATATTTTCTGCACAAAAACACCATGTTTAGTAGAACTTGAATGGTTTAATCATTTTTAAAGTTGAATATCATAAAGTCAGTGTTCATTTTTGTCTAAAAACAATAAATCAGTGGTCATGACATTACGGAACAGTGAACATTTTTTTTGATAAATGAACATTATTAATTAAAATAAACGAAGAAATCGATTAAATGTTCTTAGAAATCTTACTCGATTATAATTAATTCAATTAGCTGTTATTATAACCTTTAACGTGAAATGAAATAAAAACTCAGCCAACTTAAATGTTTCCTATACAGTAAAAATAAATCATCATATATATTATTTCTATAAGGTATTTTTTTGTCACAAGCCTGTATATTCCGTCATATTTAACCGAAATCAATGAAAGAGGTGTCATTTTAAAGAAAATAGTATCCACTTTGGTCACATTATATTTTAAGCAAGAAAGTTTTCGTAATTCGACCCTTAAAAGGCAAAAATGTCAATTTTTCTAAAATGCATTTTTTGTGTCTCGAGCCACTTATTTCCCTGGATATCTATCCAAAATCGATATATCAAGTAACATTATGAGGAATATTGTCTCAGCCTTGGTGACATCATATTTTAGGAAAGAAGTTTTTGGAATTCAACCCTTAAAGGGAAAAAGTATAAATGGTTCTACAACGCATTTTTGTGTCACGAGCTATTTATCTCCCTTGATATCTAACCGATATAGATAAATGAGATATATTAAAGACTAAGGTCTCCGCCGTGGTAACATTATATTTTAAGAAAGGAATTTTTCGTAATTCGAAACGTAAAGGGCAAAAATGTCAATTTTTCTAAAATGCATTTTTTGTATCTCGAGCCAATTATCTCCCTTGACAATTAAAAAAAATAGATATACGAGGTACCATTTAAAAGATTGAGGTCTTCGTAATGTCTTCGGTTCCGTTACCACATCTTAAGAAAGAAATTTTAAAAAATTCTAACCTTAGAGGGTAAAAGTATTAATATTTTTAAAACGCATTTTTCTGTCACCAGCTATTTACTTTCTTTGATACCTAACCGAAATCAATAAATGAGATATCGATTTAAATATTAAATTATCCGCTATGGTCACATCATATTTTAAGAAAAAACTTTCCCCAAATTCAATCCCTAAGGGGCAAAAATATTATCATTTCTCAAAACCTTTTTTTTTTTACCTCGCTTCATAACTAACCGAAATCGTTAAATGAGGTATCATTTTAAAGACCAAGGTGGCTGCTTTGGTCACACCATATTTTATAACAGGATTTTTTTTTTTTTTTTTGAATTCGACCCATAAAGGGCAAACGTATCAATATTATTTATACAACGTGTTTTTTTTAATTATTATTATCATTACAAGCCTTTTAACTTCTTCGATACCTAGCCGAAATCGATAAATGACATATCGTTTTAAAAATGAAGTTCTCCAGCTAGATAAAATCATATATTAAGGAAGTATTTTTAGGAATTTGGTGCTTAAAGTGGTAGCGCGTATGAGACTGTTCAGAGCCAAGTCCCTAGGGATTTCACAGACATGTCAATAAACTTTTTTTTATTCAATAAGTAGCTTTTCGGATAATTTTTTTTCTGTTATGGAAACACTGTCGTTTTGCTACACAATTCCAATGTAAACATTTTATTCGCACAACAACAAAATTTTCAGAGATGTTGATATATTGTGTGCATTTTGTTCAGGTTGGTTTTATTCTGTTAAACTCAGTGACAGTTTTTTTTTTATAAATACAGAGTGTTATAATTTTTCCTAACTGTTTCGTAATATATTGCGATTATTTTGGTGCGTACCTATTACACTAAATAATAATAATAAAATAATAATTTGCTACTTTTTCTACTTTTCATTATATTACAAACATTCAACCTCACTATTCATCGCAATTTATTCGCGAAATTTTCGCGCGGGTCGTCTAGTAGGCCTACTACTGAAATAAAGTAGAAATATATTTCGAAAAGTGTAAGTGTAATTGGCTTAGTTTTTGATTTTTCATTAATTGAAACTGAATTCTACTGAACCACTAGAAAAAAAAAACACTAGAAAAAACCACTAACCACTAAAGGCAATATTTCTCCACTTAAAGCGGGGTCGAAACCACCAGTTTTAGTGGAAAATCCACTAAGTTGGCAACACTAGTCGTCGTTACCTGATTCATAATGAAAACAAATTATAAAAACGTAACGAAACTACGTTTTAAATCTGGATCTGTTTGCCACGTCTTTGTATACTTTTGACTGTATATCTTTAATTTCTTAGACATAATTAACAAATTGTTTGTCGACATACTACAGGATACACACAACAGCACAGTTAATTCGACCAGAAATAACTAAGGGTAACGGCTACATTGTTGAACGTTGGTTGTTCCCACAACAACCAAAGTCTTTCCATAGGGAACCGAAACAATTATATGTGTCTGGTAAACATTAAACGCTGATTCTATGCTTTTTTTTTTTTCAAAACAAATATGTATCAGAAACAAATATTTTATTCTGTGGTCAGAAAAATATATTCAGTCATAGAGAAGTCTGAATTCACAGTAACGAGGATCTGTACGAGGATTTGATGTCGCTATTTAAATATTAAACTAATAAAAACAAGAAACCATTAAGTATCTAAAAAAATACCCCTAAAAATTCCCCTAAAATTATAAAGCCTCTAAAAAAATCCCATCACGCGTGTATACCCCCTAAATTTAGGGGGAAAACCCCTAAGTTGGCACCCATGTTGAGTGATCGACAGTCGCCACCCCGGGATAGTTGTCATTCCATTGTCGCCGCGACGAAATTTGCAGCCTATTATGGAGCGGGCGAATCTTTTTTTTTTTAGCTCAACAGCTGCTTCAGGCGGCCGGCAACACTCGGTGTGGCAACAATGGGGGTGGCAAATAATGTTTGAAGGGGCGGCAATCTCACATTCTTTTGACCCGGTTCGGAAAATTCCTAGATCCACCACTGGCTGTAGTTAGATAGGGGGCCGCATAATCGGTATTGCACGCGGGCGCTCAAACAGCTAGCGGCGGGCCTGTATGGAAGAGCGAATTTCAATGCATCACATGTAACACAGAGTCAAGCTGTATATGCTATTTTCTAGGGATGATTCCAGAAGAAACATATATTTCTATAAGGAACTTCATATAAAACTTCAACCATCATTCATCTCGATTTCTCTGAGCTTTAGAAATATCTCCTAATACATTACTGCTATATTTGCTACGAATGCAATACAGGAGGATAAGTGTGGCGTTTGAGATGCAGTCGTTGTGATTCTAAAATCACTCACTTTCCGCCTGTAGCGTCTCTGTTGATGACACGTCTCTAAATCTAGTCTACATTGAAAAAAGCAAATATGGGCCGGCCTTGATGACTGATTATTTAATCCGCTTCCTACCGATATTTATTCATCAGCTTGTGAGAAGTAGTCCCACGAGCATTTGAGGCATGTTTGACACATATCAACATATAAGAAAATATAATTTTCTTTGGACTCTGAGTAAAATGATACAAATGGCCAGTCAGAGAAAATATTTGGCTGTATGTTTACCCAGATTTCATGGTTAAACAGGAAGTAGTTATTGAATGATATTCTAGTTTCAGGATTCACGTAGTGTTATTTATGTTATTTGCTACAAGTGTCCTGTGGAAGTAAGTAAGCATGATTATCTTGCTAGACAATTGCCCCTATATTTAGACCATTTATTCTAAATTAGGCAAGAGTATATTTAGAACCGAAATTTTTGTACAAATATCACAGCAATGAAGGGCATTCTACTTCAAAAGAAATTAAGATGTGGACAAAGGGAACAGGTTTTATTGTTTTTGTTTATGGTTTTACAGAGGCCTAGAGTAAAAAAAATATATATATATATATATTTAAATATCTGAAACCATACAGACTTGAGGCAGGTTTATTTTGAAACAGGTTTGGTGTGTAGTTCGGTTTTTATCATCATTTTCAATAGCTTCAGTATTTATTTAAAATTCTGTCCTGCCGCAATTGCACATGGTACATTTTATGTTCTCATTTGAAGGTAGTTATGACATCATTCCTAAAGAATGTGCAGTTAATTTCAAGTATTTTTTTAACAACTTCTGTACTATTATTTTTCTGAAATAAACTCCAAATTTTTGTTGACTACCAATCCTGCAAAAAATTATGGAAACCTAACTAGGTGAGCCTTTTGTCAGTGTGAAACAGAATATAATTTGTTTATTGTGCCACAAAAACAAAGAAGAAAGATCTCCAAATTACAATACTTTTGTGCTTGAAGAGTAACAAAGAAATTTCACCAATTAGCTTCTAATTGTGAAAAAAAAATGATTTTTTTTTTCACTTGCTCAAAATATATTTATCTCTGATACAGCAGTATTTCAGGATGAGTCAGAAATGTTATTTACTTAATTAATATAACTTTATTTTATGTTAGTGATCAGTTTTTTCTGTGTACATCATAATATATGATAAATCCAGTTAATAACACTTCTACCACACAAACAAATAATTTTCTTGTGCATTTTCTGATGCTTTATACAAGAATTAGTTTCCTCCAACTTTAAATGTGAGAATGATTTCTCACCATGTTTTATCAGTCACAAGGTATACCACTGCAGATAAAAACATTGGAACAAAGAGCTGGATAACCTGTTCTAAAAAAATGTGTTAAATGGCTGCTTAAAAACATAAAAAAATTTCTTTACTTTATCTATAATAAATGGGCTTATGAAAGTCTGTATACTTTCAAGTTGTATACATAAGGCCTTTTTTTTAATGTGTGTGAGTGTGCAGTTGTGAGGTTCTGCGATGGCGCATTTTTAGACACCTTCAAAACGATAACTCTGTAAAGTTTTCTTGTATATAGCAGAAACAAACACAAGCTCATTGCACATTAAAATACATCAAAATGTATTTCATATTGCTTTTAAAAATGGGAATTAGTTTTTGAAATGCGTAACGCACAGTGTAAATATATATATATACACAGGGTGTTACAAAAAGGTACGGTCAAACTTTCAGGAAACATTCCTCACACACAAACAAAGAAAATATGTTATGTGGACATGTGTCCGGAAACGCTTACTTTCCATGTTAGAGCTCATTTTATTACTTCTCTTCAAATCACATTAAACATGGTATGGAAACACACAGCAACAGAATGTACCAGCGTGACTTCAAACACTTTGTTACAAGAAATGTTCAAAATGTCCTCCGTTAGCGAGGATACATGCATCCACCCTCCGTCGCATGGAATCCCTGATGCGCTGATGCAGCCCTGGAGAATGGCTTATTGTATCACAGCCGTCCACATAATGAGCTCTAACATGGAAAGTAAGCGTTTCCGGACACATAACATATTTTCTTTGTTTGTGTGTGAGGAATGTTTCCTGAAAGTTTGGCCGTACCTTTTTGTAATACCCTATATATAAAGTTTTGTATATTAATGATCATTCTGCTCAGGAGTCTATAAAAGGGCCCATCCTGGTTAATACACTCTCACATATACCAATGCTGCCAAATGTGTCTACTGCAATGTACAACATATACCACAATTAATCAATTACCCATATATTTAAACTATGGTGACTCTATGTGATCTTGCAAAAGCATTTGACTGTGTAAATCATGAATTACATTGGAAGAAAATGGAATACTTTGGTATTTATGGAACCACAGGTAAATGGTTTAAATCATACATGGAAAATCGAATGCAAAAAGTTTCCATTTTTGATCCTAAAATAAGTAAAGATGCTTCATCACACTGGGAGAAAAAAAACATGGAATTCCATAAGATTCTGTCGTAGGACCCCTCCTCTTCTTTTTGTACATCAATGACGTTCCTGGAAACTTATCTGACAAAGTTAAAGAGTGTTTGATTGCAGATGACACTAACCTGACTGTGAGAAAAACACCAAAGAGCAATCTAGAATTTAATGTAAATGAAGTACTTAGTGAAATAGCAAATTGGTTTAAGGCAAATTCATTAATATTAAATTTGGAAAAAACACATTATATCAAGTTTAAAACAAAAATTAAGCACAGGCAGATTTACAAGTAAGCTATAAAAATAACAAAATATTAGAAACAAAGAGTTTAAAATAGGCGAGAAACTCTGTTGGCACGAACATATCACAACACTACTGAAGAAGTTAAGTAGTGCCACCTTTGCAATACGAACACTTTCGCTAACAGCAGATATAAAATTAACTAAACCTGTACTCCTCATATTTTCGTTCAATGATGTCATATGGCATAATTTTTTGTGGAAACTCTTCACAAAGTAAAAAAGTTTTCATAGCACAGAAAAGAGCTATTAGGATGTTGTGTAGGATAAAACCAAGAACTTCTTGCACACAACTTTTTAAAAAATTCAATATTCTTCCAGTGACTTCTCAGTATATATATTCTCTTATGTGCTTTGTCATAGATCATTTTAACCTAATTCACAGATACACAATTTCAATACAAGAAACAGAAATAACTTCCAAAAAACACAAACATCTCTGTCATTAGTACAAAGAGGAGTTAATTATTATGGTATACATCTGTTTACTAATCTTCCCAAGAGTTTAAAACAGTTGCAGATAATAAAGATGTATTTAAATAAATATAAAAAAAACAGGGAGATTATCTACTCCATTCAATAATTTGGACATAATAAATAATTGTATTCAATATTACTTTTGCAAAATTCAATTGTAAAAATTAATGTTTATTGTTATTCTATTCAATTGTTTTTGTAACATGTAATTGTTTTTACTATGATTATGACTCATATTGTATGTATGTGTATTAACCATGACATGTTTCACAGAGGTCCTTCCTCAGCAGGGATCCATGAAAAAAGATTCATATTTAAAATAAAAAAATATTCACACTAAGGTGATCATAGAATAAATTGCAGTATGATATCATATGAAACAACATACCATAGAATCTAAAAGACCAACCAGTGAGACAGCTCAGAGTTGGTCTTGGTATGTAGTTAATGTAGATTGTAAACATTAATAATAAATTAAACCAAGGCTCCAACAGACTAGACAAGTTGTATCCAGTGAACTCATCATTGAAAACACAGTTCTGTTCATTAATCTCACTACCTTTACAAATATTCAATTTAATTGGATGCAGCGCTTGTTCTGGTGGCAATTTCCCTACTCACTTATTTTACCATTTCTATTTACACTCTACTAATTTCAACTTTGAATTCTTTTAGCATATATAGATATGTATTGTAAATTATTCATTAATTCTATTGATAATTTAAACCAATCCCTTACCCCTAAGTTGCGTGAGGAAATCTTCACATACCCTTTTGATTTAAAATGAGTACCAGCTTGTGGTTATGGTCTTCTTTCCCCTAATCCTTATTTCAATATCTTTCCACACCTCATCACCAGTATACTCCTTGTATACTCCCATGAGTCTCTTCACTCTGGTCCTGCCAGCAATTTGAGAACATGATAACATCAGAATACACATCAATACTTAATGATAAAATCCTCTTGTTATTTTCACAGACAAACTTGTGAAAAAAAAAAGAGAAAATATCACACTTTGCCACAGCATATATTTTTATTTTTTATTTTAAAAAATAGTTCAGACTGAATAAAATGCTTGTTTCGAGCCTGGCACAGACTGCAGCTGTTCAATTCAGCGCCCTCACCCCCCATGTCAGCTGTCTCCTTCCATACTCACACAGAAAGGGATGGAATCCTTTAACCGCTGACAAAACGCGCGGAACAGATGTTAAATATATTTATAGTGCGAAATAGTAACTTGAAGCCTATATCTCTGTCCACTGGCAAAAAATATTTCAAAATAGGTGTTATTTTATACCGCTGCCCTTCTGTAGGGAAATAGACACAAATAAAGTTTGCGCTTCGTTTTTAAGATTAAGTGAATGCAATATAATTTTAATAATCTCTTACAGAGTTAGGATGTCGCAAATATCGCTTTTATGTTTTTAAACCAAACAAAAGTTACAAAAATACAGGTCAAGTTGGTAATCCAACCAGGTCGGATCAAGCGGTCATGACCTTCGGTCTGTTTGCTAACCTTGTTCAGTTCCGAGATCGTCTCTTTCTGTGTTTAAATCTCATAAAAAGGTAAACTTAACTCTCATTTAATAGCTAACACACGTATCAAAAACTAAGGCCATCATCTGTGATGGTAGTTGGAATTTATTCTGGAAAAGCTTATAAGGAAAAACTAATAAGAATCATTTTTAATTATATCTTTCGTGAAATGAGCACCTTACTCTGGTTAGATTATCAGAGTATTCGGTTAGGATTTTATTTAAATAAATGGATTTAACTTCAAATGATGGAGACTATAAGTTCGAAATTGGATAACTGTTATTTATTTGACTGCTATATTTCGCGTTTAAGTACCTTTCGCGTGAACTATCTCTTAGTTAAAAAAAAAAAAAAAAAAAAAAAAAAAAAAAAAAAAAAAAAAAAAAAACTTGATTGTTTCTTATCTTATGCCAAAAAATTCATAGGTTATGCTTTAACCTAATTCGTAAAACTGACACAGATAATGTAGCGTAAACATCGAATACCCTTCTCCTTACATGAATTTCTGCATCTAGTTGTCGTAAATAAATAAAATGCAACTTGAAGGAATGATTGTAACTTTATAGTGGCTGTTGATTCGCGAGTGATTGCTGGCACGTGACTGTACTCTAGCCAATAGCTATCGACGACGCCCGCAGTCTCCAGACGACGCATTTCATATAAGAGGATAATGAACATAAATGGAACATACGTAGTGACCTCAAAATTATTGCCCTAATATTCGTTATGCAACGAGGCTACACCAAATAAAGGTGTTTCATATGCGAGTGGAACAGTCGTGACAGATATTCTTATTATAAGAAAAAGGGATTGCCTCGTTGAAAATGGAAACTGCAAGAAGAAAACTGTCATCGTGAGAAACTGGTTGTTAGTGTAGATGTGCTTCTTCCCCCACTTCACATCAAATTGGTTTAATGAACCAAATTGTTAAGTCCATGGATGAAACTGGAAGAGGATTTATGTACAACTTAAACAAATTCCCTTTTCTTACAGCAGCAAAGATAAAGAAATGTATTTTATCCCCAACATGGACAAATTACAAGCGCTCCAAATTTTTAAGAAACCCTGACGAGCATGGATATGTTTGAAAAATTTCAGAAATAATTTTCTTTGAAAATTAATAGCTCTTAACTACATAGATTTGGTAAATGAGATTGGTTGTTGCATACAAAAAATTAGGATGCAATATGTCGCTGAAGATATATTTTCATGCAGTCTCGTGTGGATTGTTTCCCCGAATGCTGCAGCGACGAGTCTGATGAACGTGGTGAAAGGTTCCACAAGGACATCATGACTGGAAAAGCGGATACCTGCCCTGCTGGCTGGAATATCACTCAGGACTGAAAAGATATTTACCATAAAAAGAAGAAATAAGGCCATAAATAATAGGAAAACACACATTTTTTGCTGATGTTTTCATTTTTTTAAATGTACAGTTATTAATGTATTTAGTAGTTTCTCTATTGATTTAAATATGTTTTCAGTAACTTTTAGAATTAATAGAGTTATATCATTTTTAAATTAATACAAAATAAGTCTAAATGTTAAAATACCTATTACTAAAGAAACTGTTCCTGGTAGAAGATATCTGAATGCAGGTGGGAGTTCAATAGCTGAATCCCCCCCGTCATCAATTTACCCTTTTTTATATTTTTTTAAAAAAAATTCTTTTATAATGGGATTGTTAAATTCCTCCCCAATTTACTATTATGATTTACAAATTTTAATTCTAAATTGCTTTAAGTGTTTTTGGAAAATTATTCATCACTACACTTGGTAATCCGTTACAATCCCTGACACCCTTGCCAACAAAAGAAAATTTTCCCACTCCCTTATGCATGAAATCAGCTTGTGGTCTTGGTCACCTTTCCCCTTCCGTGCACTATTCCTAATTCTTTGGCCAATATCCCTCCAAGCCCCATCACCAACATATGCCCTGTACATTCCCAGCACTCTCTTCACCTTCCTCTTTCCCTCCAATGAGTTCCAATCCAGCTCCTTTATTATATCAGTTACAGACTGCGTTCTGCGAAAATTTCCACAGACAAATCTAGCTGCTCTTCTTTGTGCACCTTCCAACTCCTGTATTTGATAACGAAAATGTGAGTCCCAAACTACACCACCATATTCAAGCAATGGTCTGACCAAAGTTTTGTAACCCAAATCCCTAACTTCTCTGGTACATCCTCTCATCACCCTCTCCAGTAAATGAAGGATTCTGCAACCTTTTCCTACCACCTGCCCAGTGTGATCTACCCAGTTGAATTTGTTATCAATCGTTATGACAAAATATTTACACTTAGAGCTTTCAACAAACAATTCTGACCCCACCCTATAATCGTAATTAACCTTTTGTTTTTTATCTGTTTACCTAATAAGCTGAATTTTCTGATTAGATATGTGAATACAACTCTGGGATATAAAACCGAACTTTAAAACAATTATTAGAAATTGAAGTGAAACGTTTCATGCTACACGTTAACTTTGTCTCAAATATTTATCACAGAGATTTTTTTTTTATTTTAAGCTACAGTGTCCTTCATTTGTTGAGTGTTCCGTAGCCTGAAGTGTAAGCTACACTCCGCACCTGCATCTGTTTGAAGTTGACACCTGGAAAGCTATCCCCTCCCTTCCGAAGCTGCCAGTGCATATGCGATAGGCATATGTCACCGCAACGGCGAGATAGCTCATTGTTGTGGCCAACAGATGGTGCTCAATATATAAAATAAAATTCCTAAAGGGCAAAGGTGATTGTGGCAGGGGGGAATTTATAATCAAAGGATTAAAGATGATAGAAATAATGCTATACATGTACAATAGGTGTGATTAGAAGGCTGTGATTTCACAGGGTATAGTTCCTACCTGCCACCTTAACCCTTTGACTGCTGTAGACGCGTTAACGCGCGTGGCTGCTACTGCGCCCAGGTGCTCCAGACGTGTATACACGCGCCGCCTTGCCGCTCTGTCTGTGCTCCAGACGTGTATACACGCGCCGCCTCGCCGCCCTGTCTGTGCTCCAGACGTGTATACACGCGCCGCCTCGCCGCCCTGTCTGTGCTCCAGACGTGTATACACGCGCCGCCATCGCCGCCCTGTCTGTGCTCCAGACGTGTATACACGCGCCGCCTCGCCGCCCTGTCTGTGCTCCAGACGTGTATACACGCGCCGCCTCGCCGCCCTGTCTGTGCTCCAGACGTGTATACACGCGCCGCCTCGCCGCCCTGTCTGTGCTCCAGACGTGTATACACGCGCCGCCTCGCCGCTCTGTCTGTGCTCCAGACGTGTATACACGCGCCGCCTCGCCGCCCTGTCTGTGCTCCAGACGTGTATACACGCGCCGCCTCGCCGCCCTGTCTGTGCTCCAGACGTGTATACACGCGCCGCCTCGCCGCTCTGTCTGTGCTCCAGACGTGTATACACGCGCCGCCTCGCCGCCCTGTCTGTACTCCAGACGTGATAACACGCTAGCCTCTTAGCGGCCTGGCTATGAAGCCATATTTCCACCCAGGGTGGTTAGTTGTTTTCCTCATTCGGCCCTTGAGCATTGGCAGCTGCGATCTAATTTGTGTGGCTCTTTTCCTTTTAGTTTTCGCTGAGAAAATGGCATAGTCATTATTTTTTTTAACTGCTTAACGTCTCTTAACAGCGAGGTCTTTAGAGATGGTAAAGAATGGGGGGCAAGGAATGGGAAGGAATTCGGCTATGGCCTTTTGAAGGAAGCATCCCGGCATTCACCTGGAGTGATTTGGGGAAACCATGGAAAACCCAAATCTGGATGCCTGGACGGGGATTCGAACCATCGTCCTCCCGAATACGCCGTCGTGTTTGTACCGCGGAAGAAATCATGGAGATTCTTACTAGAAGCGACAGTGAATACGATCACTTTGATATGGATGACAGTTATAACACTTCGACAGGATCTCGATGTAATTTTCCTAAGCTGTGTACATCAGCTAGTGGAAAATGACCATTTTTCAGAGTTTGAAGCTACAGATTGTGCGAGCGAAATGTGTGGAAAAAAAGAATGCTATAGTGACGCGTTTGACAGCATGTGCTTGTCGATTAAGCTGCAGGACACAAGTGTGGATTACGTTAACATTCCAGCAGTTTGTCATTTTTCCTGATATTTCTAACGGAATATCATATGATATCTATTGCTGATGAGACCAACAGATACGCGAGAATCAATTCACACTATATTTTCACTATGAAGTGGTTTAAAAAGTTCTTTTTCCACATTCTCGAACACTGCATTTTAAATGCTCACGCTCTTCACCGAGTAGTAACCGGACGAAAAATGCCAGTTGCAGAGTTTCGTCTGTTGCATCCATAAATTTAAATTTCGTAAGGTATTTTTCAGGATTTCCTGACACCCCTCCCCCCCCCCGTCTTGTAAGATCAGGTCCGTGAGACGCCACCTCCCCCCCCCCCCTCCCTAGAAATCGCCCTCGCAACTTTTTGAGACCTTTTTTCCAAATTTCATTCATATTGCAAATTCAAAGAAGAGCACGCCAATGCGTAAATTCGCTGTATATTCGATACAGAAAGTGCGTCGAGAAACCAATGCAGAACATGTAATGTATCACTGTGTGTTGTACCATTTTTCAAGGCTTATCACACAAAAAGAATTACTAACCATGGTTAACTGCAGAGTAATAATTATATTACATTTATACGCCTCTAAACTAAACGAAATACCCACAAAAAAAATTAAAAATATATTAACCCGGGTCAAAAAGAAGGCTGGAAAATTTGTGCAGAATTTGTGTAAGGTATTCGGAAAGGTTCTCTCCAGATAAATTACTACGCTCACAAACTAAAAACATTTCAGTTGCTGAAATATCTATTTAGTATATGAAGTACCGGCATGTTTGATTATGCAGACATTCACTTTTAGAGGAGCTTTAAACTGAAAAACTTTAGATGTTATATTAACTGTATTTATTTTGTATCTGCGGTTTCAAATCGCAGAGCGACAGCAGAAGAACGTCTCACACAACGCTCCAGACTTATTCAGTACACAGCGGTCCGGTCTAACGCGGCATTCCAGGGCAGGTAAACAGCTTAGGCGTAAACAAAGCCGCACACAGCGAGAGCTCGGCCGGGCGAACCGTAGCAGTTAAAGGGTTAAGACAGCGCCATCAGCGCACACAGGAAAAGAAAGTTGTAGGAACCCGCGCATTTGAAATACAGATTCAAGACGCATCTAATAAGTGCGATAATTACATTGGGCATATATGGCGTTTTAAATTTACTGAAATACGTCGTATATCATTAAAGTACACTTGTGATACGAATAAAACATGGTTCCACGTGGGAATTTAGAATGTGCTTATTTTATTGTCCGTTTATGAGTTGCTTCTTGAATCTGTATTTCAAATGCGCGGGTTCCTACAACTTTCTTTTCCTGTGTGCGCTGGTGGCGCTGTCTTAAGGCGGCAGGTAGGAACTATACCCTGTGAAATCACAGCCTTCTAATCACACCTATTCTGAATGTATACCGAAATAGTAATAATAATAATAATAAGATGAAGAAAGTGGTTAATATGTGATTGGAGAAGTTGTCAACGGAGCGTACCCTTCATCGCAGATAAAAATAGTTTCATACTAACATTGCAGGCGGCTTAATATATAATACCAGTGGCTGTAAATGAAATGTAAAATAAAAAACAAATTCTGAAGTCCTAACACATTAAGCAGCACCGTGTATGGGGATTCTGCGATAACCTTGCCGCTGCAGTTTGATGATGGACTCTTGTAGCTTGACGAGACAAATAAAAAATGAATGATCAAATTTTTTATATCTCGCTTAGTTCTCGAAATATCGAATCTCAAATGTGAGTGGTTAGGTTTAAATGCGCCCTGCACAAAAACAAATATTTGATGACTGAATCTTATGCAACACGACGAGACAAATCGATAATAACGATACAATTTTTTGATATCTGAATTTGTTCTCGTCTCAAAATTGAGGTGGTTTAGTTGACATGTGGCCTGGACCAAAAATGCGCAATCTATTTTTTGTTTTCTTACTACCGGTTGTGGATAGGTTGAATTGCGGCGATGGCCAGAAGAAAACCTTCGCCAAAGGAACTTTAATTAATTTTTCATAGTCGATATCTCGACAAATAAGCGGGATATTAGAGAATTTTTTCTTTTTTTTTCGATTTATCTCGACGAGTTACTTAAGACTCTGTCATCACATTTTGGCATAGCGGCTATGATAGGGTTGCCCAGCCTACTGTTCTAAGCTGCTTTCATAGTGATACTCGTAGGACTATTTTCATCCGCATTAAGTAATCACTGCAGGAACACATTGAAGGTAAGAGTGATTTAATTTCTAAATAAAAAAGTCGTATCATCGCACCTTTTACTGTACCACAAAAAATCAGTTATTATTCTGGTCGAGAATGAATTCCAAACAGGCCACAACTTTCAGTTATATCGCGGCTTGTGGTTATCTTCCCGATAAAGCTCGAAGTGAAAACTACGGGCAGTGTTCAACTTTAAGGTAGTTATAAGCATTACTTTTTTCTAGTACAAGAATATCCACCAGAGGAACGTAATACAGTAGTGCCACTGCAATAATGCTTCCAGAACAGATTAAAAATTGAATAATTTCCTGAGCATACAATAGCACAACAATAATTATTCTATCATCTCCCACGAAAAATTGTTATATATATATATATATGTGTGTGTGTGTGTGTGTGTGTGTGTGAAGAGATAGTAAACCTACAAAATTTTGCGAGAGATCTACAAAAAAAAAAGTCTTTCACTAAATTGTAAGATACGTTGTTACGAAACAGTTAGTGAAACCAGTAGTTTTGCATGCGGCCAAAACATTGTTCCTGAATTCTGATAAAGTAGGTACTCCTGGGAACATCGGAGGAAAAAAGAGCGAAAAATTGTTAGAGGAATTATGAGTTTCAACTTCAAGAATGCCGTCCATCAAAAGAGATCCAACAAAGAAGTCTACAGCAGATTATAGATCACTGAAACAACCTGCAAAATGAAGGGAGGGATTCAATGGTCGCTTCAAATGAGTGGGGGGAAACAGACTAGAAATTTAATTTCTTTGATGCAAACCACGAGACTGGTTTATAATATCAAAGGGGGAGTTTATTAATGCGTAAGATAAAATGGGGAAACCTCACCAAGGGGTAGGGGGTCAATGGAATCTCACGTGAGGTTTTGAAATTCTTGTAGCATGGTAGAGCTAAAAAAAAAAAAAAAAATCCACAAGTGACACTACGCGAAAGTTGACTTTAGGGAGGGTATTTGGTGCAAAAACCAGCCCTTGCAACCATGGGACCTAAAAAAAGTCTTAAAAAGTTACGAGGTCGATTAGTAGGGAGGGGGGGGGGGTGTCTCCGTCAAAATCTCACATCATTTTGGTGGTGGGGGGGGGGGTCCAGCTAGATATCACGAAGTCTCACCAGTAAGGGGGGGAGGGGGAGGGTTCCGCTATTCCGGAAAAACACTTCACGTCGTTAATGGGCGCCTCCAAAGAAGACCTTCATTTGTTGGGATTAAAACCCAGATTATTTTTATAGAGATCTTTTTCGGGACAAGTTAGTGACAAATGGGATAAATCGAGGCAAACTCTCCAGAAGAATGCGCGATACCCCTTGGACAGAATAGCGCAAACAGGCCCAATCAAAATGAATGAAGGACTTCTGGGCCCAAAAGGAAATAAAACTAGTCGCTAAATGCAAGAAGGCTTAAAGTGGTTCTAGTTGGCATCAACGAATATCAATGAATGAATAATAGGAATTTATATTTTCAGCACCAACTAAAAGCCCTGTGAAATGTAATTTTACTTTTTATCGAAACATTTTATTAAGACATAACGCATGAAAACATCTAGAAGTATAACAATAACGACAAATAGCGGAGCTAGCGTTTGTAAGTACAGCAGAACAACACAATGCTTTAAATCGGGAAGAACTAGCTGGTATGGCTGTGTTATTGGTGATGCCGTCCCGTCTGTATCCTTCCGCGTAGGTGTCGAAGCAGTATGTTAGCAAAATACACTATTTGCCTTACAAAAATGAGTTGTTCAAATTAAATAAAAGAGAAATATTCCATACGAAAAACTGCAATATATAATCGAAAAGAAGGTAGGCTGTCCTTTTTTTATTGTGGATCAACAATGTTTTTACAGTAAATAACGCACTTAAATGATGTGTGTGAGCAGTAATGTTGTCACCACGATTGGCAACTGGCGCGGAGGAAAATACTTCCAGCTAAACAAACAATATTATCCCATTCCTTCCTTACCCCTCTCCTCCCCCACTAGAAAATTAAGGAGTGCTCTGCCCATAGGAATCATAAAATACATTCAAATTTTAATGGCTATATAGTGAATGTATTACTGCGCGAGTGATTTTCGAGCGGTAATATTTTTCGAGACTGTGTTAGTTTGAAACGCAGCAAGGAGAGTACTTACTACAGCTTAAGGCACAAATAATTTAGTGTTTATTTAAATTTGAGCTGCATTCATCAGTGACACGATACTGACGTCATGCGGACGGATACATATACATATTTATTGTGCTCGGTGTGGCCTGTACCAAAAAAATTAGTATTACACAAAAAAAGTTTTAGGAATTCCTACTTTTATATTAATTTTCTTTTATGTCGATGGCACCCTGTCGCTGTCATTAATTCAGTTGTGTGTGAATAATAGCAAATCCTTTAAAATGTAAATTGCTACTAAATAAATTTATAATAGGTTACTAGTTTCACCTAATTAGCTAAATAAAAATACCAGGTTCATAGAGTGTCTTCAGGATTCATGAAATCCATTGAGATGATTCAGAATATAAATCAGTGAGAACATCTACAAGATTCCAAACAACAAACTCGTCTCGCTGTCCGCAATAGTGAAGCATAAAAGGAGTCTGCACCACTTTTGGAACCCACGCGAAATTGGTATTAACCTGTTGAAATTTGGATTAATTGCATCATAAATATATCCTCTTCACGTTTTGCGCTCTTGTTTTGCGGAAAAATTGCCAGGAACTTAATTAAAAATGCCGAATTATAACAGCGTTGAATGATCAGTGACTGTCTCTTGGTTTAATCCTTTGTTGCAATATTTTCTTGCCGTTTCAGATTTTCTCCATTTTAAAAAGTCACACAAAATTTACACATAGGCAATATTTATTCGAGTTGTAATGCGGTGATGCCCGCCATGTTATATCGAAACGAGCAACCGGAGATAATCGATTGCATCCGTTGTAAACAAATACGGCATTTCCATAATGGATGCCGCAGAACGAAGATTTCGTCTCTCTCTCTCTCTCTCTCTCTCTCTGAGTCCATGCCGTATTCCAACCTAACCACGAACTCTATGAAAAAACGTAAC